>PKRV01001956.1:0-29335 GCA_003709505.1 Hyphantria cunea
TCCATAGGATTTCCCTCGTTAAAAAAAAAAAGGTTTGCGCACCAACCAAATCGATCTAAGACAGCGACCTATGCTACATGTGCCTTTTGTGACCACTAACTACAGAAGCAATTCCTTCCTTCTGCGAGGTGCACGTGGCTTCAATGAACTTCATAGCTCTGTACAGTTTGACTTGTTCTATACAACCCCGATCGCGGTGAGGCAGCTTTTATCGAGAAGGTTTTTTAATGTAGGTGCTGGATGCGGTGCTCAAACTGTTAGTTAAAGTAAAATGTGATATGTTATTACGCATAGAATACAGAGGATGTATTTTGTGGGTTCATTACCACTTTATTTTTTAATTTTGGTTCCTTTTTGTTTTCTTTTATATCCGCGTATGCAGGTTTTCCCGTAGTAATGTGTCTGTATCAGTGAACACATATCATGCAAGTCTATGTCCTGGAACCAGACCAGTGTAATACATTGTTACCTATATATGGAGGCTTGTTGTTAACAACTCGATCACCTATTTGAATTAACCATAATTATGTTTATTAGTCTGTAAGCCTTCTTCAAAAATAAATAAATAAATATAGTTAAATTGAAAACCTCCTCCTTTTTTAAAGACGGTTATAAAAATGTGATAGTTATGATTTTTTTTTTTTATATTTCGTACATCTAACACACAACGCCATGTAATCCCAAATTAAGCAGAGCTTGTATTATGGGTACTGAACAACTGATATAAATAAATATATACTTTTTTTTTTGTAAATACATTCATATCATACATTGAAAACACCCAAACTCCGAAACCAACATTCGTAGATCATACAAACATTTGATCCGACTCGGGAATCGAACCCGAAACCTCAAGAACAGCAGTCGCATACGCTACCGCTGCGCCACAGAGGCAGTCAGAGATTGGTTGAAATAAAAGTAATATGTAGGCCCTGTTATAGATAAGAATTGGATATATAAGACAGATAATTTGACGTACCTTCCATATCATCATCATCATCATCATCAGCCTATCGCAGTTCACTGCTGGATATAGGCCTCTCCCATTTCACGCCACTTAGTTTGATCTATGGCTTCTCACATCCAGCTCCTGCCAGCCGTCTTGCGCAAATCATCGCTTCACCTGGCCTGTGGACCTTCCTTAAATATTGTATCAAACCATCTGTCGAATAAGCTTTCCGCAACTTTATTGCCTGATGATTACTATTGTCTGAAACACAGATCTTACTTAGATCAGACAGATTACTAATTTGAAATGTTGATCTTACTTGACTTGACTTGACTGCCTCTGTGGCGCAGTGGTAGCGTATGCGACTGCTGTGCCAGAGGTCTCCGGGTTGATTCCTGAGTCGTACCAAATGTTTGTATGAACTGCAAATATTTGTTTGGAAACAGGGCGTTATAAATGTAAAGTACACAAAAAAAAATTAGATTTGCCTTTCTCTCTTCTCCACATTTCTTTTTTCTTCTGTTGTGTTCTCTTTTCCTTTTTTTCTATTATATTTTTTTTTATTTCGCTTTGACACTTGTTTCACTTCCTCCAATAGTAAATTAGCGGTATTACCGCACCGATACCACGTACAAATTTTTTTTTTCTTTAAATATTTTATATCTCTCTGTTTGTGCCGGCTAATCTATAGAACGGCTGGCATTTAAACAGTTATTTAGGCTACCGACGGTTATTGTTGTCCTCGGGCAATAACGCATGGTTCAACTAGTTAATTCTATGTTTCAGGTTTATGAGATTCGTGTTCGCCGATGTCCTAAGGGTCCGTAGAAAAGGGATGAAGTTGCATAGCGATGGTTCCACTCACAATAATTACTATGTTGTACCTACTATTAAATGTAAGTAAATAATCACTATATATATTAAAACAAAGTCCTCTCGTCTGTCTGTCTCGCGGATTTTTATGCGGTTTTTGCCAATAGATAGATTTATTCTTGAAGGTATTCGTATATAATTTGTTAAATTTTGAAGTGATCATCAGGAATGAGGTGATCCGGCAGAGAACCAAGGTCATTGACATGGGATTAGTAAGCTGAAATGGCAGTGGGCTGGCCATATTAGCCGCAGAACTGATAACCGTTGGGGTAAACGAGTTCTTGAGTGGAGACCGCGTCTCGGCAAACGCAGTGTGGGACGTCAACCGGCTTGGTGGAGTGATGATCTGCGCGAAACGGCTGACAGGTGCTGGATGCGAGAAACAGTAAATCGAACCAAGTGGTGGAGAGGCCTATGTCCAGCAGTGGACAGCGATAGGCTGATGATATGATACTAGTCCACTGCTGGATTTAGGTCTGTCTTTGGAAAGGAGGGTTTGGTTTATCCACTCTGTCTTTGAAATTCTTGAATTTTCTGTACCTATAGTACAGGAAAACAAGAATATGTACAATATATATAGGTTTATATATACGTATATTGCATATATAAACCTTCCTATTGAAACTCTATCGATTGCTGAAAACTGCATTAAAACCTGTTAATTATCTGACTAGTTTAAAAGATTCGAGCGAACACAGCGAAACTTTTTTTTACACTATGTAATTGCCTTGTTTATTTTCAGCCACTCGACCTGATGGTTCTACGAAGATCGATATTGATTGGGCGTTCTTAGAATTGATATATCAACACACAGAAGAGAAGAAGTTATCGGAGCTGGACAGCAACGTGCTGTTTGAGTGTCCAGAAGAAGAGGAAGTCACCAAGGTTTGTGATCTTTAGACTGTATTAATAGTGTTACGAAGATAGGTTATCCGCGAACAACGATCGAGAAAGTTGATTCTTGAAGCACGGAATAATGAACCTTATGTTGATATATATAGCGTCGAATATCGATTGGTTGTTGCGCGATTGTTTACAACAAGCTCACCGTCGGGCGTGTCCTTGGTGCGGGGAACGCCCTCGTATGTTCGGGATTTTACTCGAAAGCGCCAGCAATAGTAACGATGGATATAAATACGAACTCTCGCGGGTCGCAATCTGTTTGGTTTGAGCTACAGTGTGATTAACATCGAAGTGATATCAGTGATCAAGATAGCGACTTCGACAACCATTAGGGGTTGTAAGGGTGTTTAATATAGTCTCTTTTACACGTCAGAAGGTTTATTTTCCAAAGCCATCGAACCCTAACTCGTAACAATAGGGCTATAGACTGATGTTATTGAGGTTTTAAATATTTTTGAAGCGAATACTTCTTTAGCCGCGTTGAACACTTTTTGCTTGAGTTAGCGTTACGCGTCACCGACATGCTGACGTCACAAAACTTCTTTGAAATACATAACCGTTTTTGACAATCCATTCTTCATATGTGGGAGGGTCACGCTTCGGCATGAATGGGCCGGCTCGACTGGAGTGATACCACGGCCTCACAGAATACCGGTGTGAAACAGCGCATACGCTGTGTTTTATCGAGTGAGTGAGGATACCGGAGGCCCGTACCCCAATCCCTCCCCCTATCCCCGTCCCCATGCCCCAAAGGCCGGCAACGCACTTGTGACACCTCTGGTGTTACGGGTGTCGACGGTAATCGTTTACCATCAGGCGATACGTCTGCTCGTTTGCCCCTTATAACATAAAAAAGAAGATACCTCCGAACATCACAAAAAAGCTTTTAAAAATTATAATAATCATTATGCCTTTTGAATCCAAAGAAGGCAAAGTAAGTTGTACAACATAGTGTGACAAGTAACTGAGCTGATACTGTCAAAGTAAACATGTCAATATTATCTTTACCGTAATGGAAAATCAACTTTAACACCCGTAGTTAGAGCATACTTTGGAGTTACAGTGGTTTCCTTTTGGTATTGTGTTGTTCAGCTAATTTTTAACTTATAAGGTGATCATTCAATTGTGGCGCTTAACTTAGTACTTGCTACGGCTGTATATAAATTGTTGGAACATTACGACTGCCTCGGTGGCGCAGTGGTAGCGTAAGCGACTGCTGTGCTTGAGGTCTCAGGTTCGATTCCCGGGTCGGACCAAATATTTGTATGATCACAAAATATTTGTTTCGGAGTTTGGGTGTTTTCTATGTATAATGTGTATGTATTTACAAAAAAAAAAATTATATATTTATATCCGTTGTCTAGTACCCATAATACAAGCTCTGCTTAGTTTGGGACTAGATGGCGTTGCGTGTTAATTGTCCGAAGTATTTATTTATTTATTTAAAAACGTCAGCTACTTTGGAGGCCGACTGTGCTTCCAAATATCTTAAGAAATCCGTCAAGTGCGAGTCGGAATTTAGCAGAGCATACACACCTTTGATCCGACCCGTTAATCGAACTCGAAATCAAAATATTTTAGTGTATGAATGTTTGTGCGGTGGGGATACTGAAAATCCGTATCATGTTTATCTGGAAGAGATCACCGTTTGCTATATTTACATATTTTGTAACTCATATATTGTGTAAATTTTGTATTAATACAATAAATAAATAAATAATACAGATAAAAGCAAAAAGATGACATAATGAATGTTTATATCTTCGTAGGCAAAAGGTCAAATCCGCGATAAGAAAACCAAAGTGAAGAAGATGGAAAACCCCCTTCTGAAGCCTGGCGAAACCTTCACTTTCGATGCGGATAAGTACAGAGAAGCTGTCGTGACCCCTTGGTACAGGAACCAGGACCAACCACAAGTAAGTCCCTTTCCAGGCAAAAGCCGAGTCCCGTAGAACTTTAAGGACATATATGAAACGGACGCAAATAATACCTACACTCGGAACAACGATGTTTGGTTTAAACCTACAAAACTTAGTATGGAATCATCATCCATTGCTGGCCTTAGGCCTCTTCAATTTCACGCCACCTGGTTTGATCATCGGCTTCTCGCATCCAGCTCCTGCCAGCCGTCTTACTCAGATCATCACTGCACCTAACCCACGTCGAACGTCCCACACTACGTTTCCCAAGACGCGGTCTCCACTCAAGAACCTGTTTGCCCCAACGGCTATCAGTTCTGCGGCTAATATGGCCAGCCCACTGCCACTTCAGCCTGCTAATCCTGTGGGTTATGTCGATGACCTAAGTTTTCTGTGAGATCACCTCATTTCTGATGCGATCCCTCAGAGAAACGCCGAACAAAGCCCTTTCCAAAGCACGCGTGGACCAGTTGTGCCATAAGCGTCCACGTTTTAGATCCGTATGTCGTGACGGGTAGGACGCACTAGGGTACGTAGGACGGGTAGTAGGGAGTAGCGATCTTAAACCACTAATAAGCTATTAAGCACTATTAAGCTTCTAATAATCCACTGCTAGACATAGGCCTCTGAAAAGAGAATTAGTCTTGCCGCACCACGCTGTCTAGATGGGTTGGTATAGGGTTTGGGAAAAGATCTTCTGTGAGGAACTCAGCTCGTAGAAGGAGGCGGCGGAGAAGGCCCAGGAGGGCGATCTCCACTCGGACCCGATCCGCCGCCGGCGACGGGTTTTCCCCACCATCCGCTTCACAGGCCAGCCGCGAGGGGGCGACGTTACGCGTGTGTCGTACGTCGCCTAAATTGAGAGCATAACATCAGGAGACGGAGCCCGCTTCAGTGCGGGCAGGCGCTGGGAGGGGTCCGGATGGCGTAAGAAAGCGGCTCGTCTCGGGCGTAGAGTAACACACCGTGTGGTTTTTATTAGGTACAATTCCGACACACTGCTCCGCCGCAAACCTCGGTGGGGTGAAGGCCCGAGGGGGGCTCCCACACGTAAAAAAAGGGTTTTTATCTAGTGTTCCTTCTCTTGGCAGTGCTGTTGTTGTTCGCTTGCTTGCTTAGTCGGTTGTTACAGCACCCACCGAGGTGAATAGGGGTGGTGTTAGACACCCCGTTTCATCATTTTCACCATTCTCAATCTATCACCACATGAACAACGTAATCCTAGCTTAAATTACGTGATAAAAAGATGGAAAGGAAAAGAGAAATCATAAAAAGACAATCCGTATTATAGTATCTACCCCGACAAAGACGATTAATTCCTACTTTGTTTCCAGTTCTTCCTGGTAGCGGAGATATGTTGGAACCTGACTCCAGACTCTTCCTTCCCCTCTTCTAGTCACACCAGCTTCAGGGAGTACTACAGCACCAAATATGGAGTGACTCTCACACAGAGAGACCAGCCTCTTCTTGATGTGGACCACACCAGCGCTAGACTAAACCTTCTCACCCCAAGGTAGATAAAATATATTCAGACATCAAACACACAACGCCATCTAGTCCCAAACTAAGCAAAGCTTGTATTATGGGTACTAACAACTATTATATTTTTTTTTGTAAATTTAAACACATTATACATAAAAAATAACAAATGTTTGCAGATCATACAAACGTTTGGTCCAACCCGGGAATCGAACCCGAGACCTCAAGAACAGCAGTGGCATACGCTACCGCTGCGCCACCGAGGCAGTCAAAAAATCACTCTATCTCATGCTGTAAACCGCATTTAAATCTGTTGAGTACTTTAAAAGATTTACTCTAAATGAAAGCCACTCTAAAAAGTCCAACAATTTTCGAATTGAGTTATGTTACTTTGGTTAATAAATAATTTACTTAAATATCTCCAATATACAGACATCACTTCCGTACAATTTCATTATATGTGTAAAGAAAAAAAAAATTTTCTTTGATGCAAATTTATCCGCGCAACTGACGCCACCGAGCCGGACATTTTAACACATTTTTACATTCATTCAAATTTTTACCGTGGGAGAGCCACGCTTCGGCATGAATGGGCCGGCTCGACCGGAGTGATACCACGGCCTTACAGAAAACCGGTGTGAAACAGCGCTTACGCTGTGTTTCATCGAGTGAGTGAGGATACCGGAGGCCCATACCCCGATCCAACGCTCCCTATCTCCCTCACCATCCCCCTTCCCCCCAGGCCGCCATAGTGTGGGTCACCATGCTGCATTGTTCTTTTTCGCATTGAGGATGGTGACCACCACTCTTGGATTCTGCTCATGCTTTCCATCAGGCAGGGCAGAGTCATTTTGGCAGCTTAAATATAAAAAAAAAAAAAAACATGAATGACTCGGCATGATGACTAATTTTGAAAACCTGTTTTATGATGTTCGGAAGTATCTCCAATTGTCAAAAACAGTTATTTTTATACAAAAAATTAAGTTTTAGTAGGTGGTATCATTGCGTCTTGTTACACCCCTAGATTGCACTTTTCCTGCCTACTCAGCACCTAACCTGATGATCGTGCATCTCCATCCATTTTGCCTCTAGCCATCCATCACTCTCCCAGTCAGCCTCCACCCAACCTTCCCGTCGCGCACTCTCTCTGTCTCTCTCATAAATCACTCGCATATTGTAAAACTTAAAGTTATTTTTTCTTTGTATGTTTTCCGCGTGTGAATTTTGTTTCCTTTTTTAAAAAGAATCCCAAAAAGTGAGTTCTGACAGTCTGTTTGTGTAAGACGCGACGTCACTATTTGTCAGTCAGTGTCAATAAAACAGTAAAGTGACCGTCGATTATATCCGAACAAAGTGAGCTTTATACACAAGTGACGTAACTCGCTCTGATTGGTGTTCAATTTAACATGACGGACTGCTGTATTTCGTAGTTTTATTTTTGTTAATTAACTATTAATCTTGCTCTAAATATGAAAATAAATACAAATTTTTATCCTCTATGAACCCCATTTCATCAGAAAAACATATAATTTTAGTGGTTCTTGGTTACTGTCATCATACTTTTGTTTTTTTTTATGTAATCGGGGGCAAACGAGCAGAGGTATCGCCTGATAATAATCAATTGTCGCCGCCCATATAAACTCGTAACATTAGAGGTGTCACAAATGCGTTGCCTCACTCACTCGGCGAAACACTGCTTCACACCGGTTTTCTGTTAGGCCATGGTATCACTCCGCTCGAGCCGTGCCGAAGCGTGGTTCTTAAACGATAAAAGGGTCATTATTTTTATCTAGATCTAAATATAAAAATGAATACGATTTTTATTCCCTATGGACCCCATTTCATCAGATAAATATATAATTTTAGTGGTTATTAAAATATTTGATAAAATATTTTTTGTTTATTTATTACTATAGATAAATTATATATTACTTGTCATTATAACCAGAAAACATATCCTGTCATGGTATCTTTTGAATGACTCCGTGACAAAGTGGTAGCGTATGTGACTACTTTGTTTGAGTTCTCGGATTCGATTCCTTGTTCGAACCAAATATTTGTATGATCTGTAAACATTTGTTTCAGAGTTTGAGTGTTTTTTATGTATAATATGCATTTTAAAAAAGTATATATGTATTTACATCACTTGTCTAGCACCCATAATACAAGCTCTGCTTAGCTTGGGACTATATGGCGTGTGTGTGTTTCCGAAACATTTATTTATTTCGTACATCTAACACACAACGCCATCTAGTCCCAAACTAAGCTGAGCTTGTGAGAGGTTCTAGACAACTGATATCAATACAGATGTATAAACTTTTTTATTATATTTATTAATTTATTTTCATTGTTATTTCAACTTAATTTTGGTATAAACAGATACGTGAACCGGAAAGGCGTAGCCCTACCGGTGTCCTCGGAACGTACCCGGCGTGCTAAACGTGACCGCCTGGACCAGAAACAGATCCTCATCCCCGAGCTATGCAGGGTCCATCCCTTCGCAGCCCCTCTGTGGTTCGCTACTGTCGCCCTGCCTTGTGTGTTGTACAGGTATGTTATTATACCACCAGCTTTGTTTACTGCTGGAGATAGCTCGACACCTCAGAAGGTAAGTTCTGGTCTATTACCCCAAAGAGAATAAGGAAATAAAGGAAATAAAATAGTAGAGAGAATAGGTTAGATGTGGGAATCCCACCCACCATGAGAATGAAAGCAGAGACGAGAAAGAAACGGTATGAAGTAAGACAGTGCGAGAAGCATAAGAGATAGAATTGGAGTGACACAGAAGAGAATTAGTGACAATAGGCTCCGATTATGTTGGAGGTAGGTTGCTGTAAAAAAAAAAAAAAAGTTCTGGTCTATTTGTCTGTCTGAAACAGAAGCAGGTTCTAGTCTCAGAGCTTTATATGTCCCATCCCTTCATTGGTCCCCAGTGTGTGTTCTAAATAATTTCATTAACCTGTCCTTGAATAAAACTGCCTCGGTGGCGCAGTGGTAGCGTATGCGACTGATGTATTTGAGATCTCGGTTTCGATTCCCGGGTCGGATTAAATATTGGTATGATCTGTAAATATTTTGTTCGGACTTTGTGTGTATTTTTTTTGTTCTTTTATGTAATAGGGGGCAAACGAGTAGATTTATCGCCTGATGGTAAGCGATTATAGCGGCCCAGACCAGGCCAGAGGCGTCTCGACCAGAGGCATCAAATTGCGTTGCCAGCCTTTTTGGGAGGGGGGAAGATGGGGGTAAGGGCCTCCAGCATCCTCACCAGTTTTCTTTGAGGCCGTGGTATCACTCTGGTAGAGACGCCTAATTCGTGTCGAAGCGTGAGCTCCCGCGGTGTGTCATATGTATATATATACAAAAAAAAGTACTGTATTTATATCAGTTGTCTAGTAGCCAGAATACAAGCTCTGCTTAGTTTGGGACTAGATGGCGATGTGTGTTCAATTAAAAAAAAAAACTTATATTTATTTGTGTACTGCTGGACAAAGACCTCACCTTAAAAGTTAGGCTTTGGCTTAGTGAGTTGACTGTCTTTACCAGAAATAGATTCTGCTCCCAGAGCTGTGATGGATTATCCCTTTTTTAGTCCCCTGTCAGCCTGCAAAATTGACTTAACTCTGCCTGATGGAAATTATAAGCAGAATTCAGGAGGTCACCATACTCATTGATCGTAAAGACAACGTAACAATGCAGTAGCACAACCTGCTGCCGACCGACAGACCGTGGGAGAGCCACGCTTCGGCATGAATGGGCCGGCTCGACCGGAGTGATACCACGGCCTCACAGAAAACCGGTGTGAAACAGCGCTTACGCTGTGTTTCATCGAGTGAGTGAGGATACCGGAGGCCCATACCCCAATCCAACGCCCCCTATCCCCCTCACCATCCACTTTCCCCCCAGGCCGCCATAGTGTGGGTCACCATACTGCATTGTTCTTTTTCGCATTGAGGATGGTGACCACCACTCTTGGATTCTGCTCATGCTTTCCATCAGTTAGGGCAGAGTCATTTTGGCAGCTTAAATAAAAAAAAAAAGAAAAAAGACCGCCTTGGGTGACCCACACTATGGCGATCTAATAAGTTACTTTTTCAGGATTTTTCAGGACAGGATCTTAGTAAGAGGGAACTCGCTACTAAGATTCAATCTTCGTTTACAGAATCAACGGTCTCCTTATAGCAGATGAGATCAGAAGAGCTGTGGCAATTGACGTAGGTCTCGGTATACCGAAGATTAATGAGAAGACCATGCCTGGCTTCCAGTGGCCAGCGTTGGACTTCGGATGGAGTTTGACTGAGGTTTGTACAGACCCCTTAGGTTAATTCCCTTTCTACAACCGCCTCAATTCTCTTGTATTATTGGCCAAGTACATGGATGACCAGTATTTTTTACCGACTTCAAAAAAGCACACAGTTAACCATACAAATACTAATATGCCTAAAAATCTGACTTTAAAAAAGAGTGTCCATGAGTTTCTTTGCCAATGTTCTTCTCACAAGGCCCTACGCATTTTGGAAACTGGAAGTTACAAAGTGGGTTTTTTGGTGTTTATACCTTTTTTTATGGATTTTGTGGCAAACGAGCAGACGTATCGCCTGATGTAAGTGATTACCGCCGCCCATGGACACCCGCCACACCAGAGGCGTCACAAGTGCGTTGCCGTCCTTGGGTGATGGGTAGGGGGATGAGGGGAAGGGTAGGATTATGGGCCTCCGGTATCCTCACTCACTCAGTGAAACACAGTGCAGGCACTGTTTCACACCGGTTTTCTGTGAGGGCGTGGTATCACTCCGTTCGAGTCGACCCGTTCATGCCGAAGCGTGGCTCTGCCACGGTAAATAACCTTTTTCAACTTTTTATTACCTAATTCACCTCGACGATAGAGGACATCTGGTGTCTGTTTGTGTCGATCTATGATATTTATCTGTAGCTTCAATTTAACGTTCATAGATGTCTCTTAGTGTCTTAATTGAATAAATGATTTTGAAAAAGGAGGAGGTTCTCAATACGATTTTTTTTTTGTTTTTTAACACAGTTAACTGTAAATTGGGTCGACTGATTTTGATGATTCTTTTTTATTTGAAAGCTGGTGCTTCTCGTGTAATCTACATGGCTGGCCTAGTGGTTTCAGTGGTCGCCACACCGCTTCTTACTGCGCTTAGTGTTGTGGGTTCAAATCCTACATGGGACAGCACTTGTGTGATCCATAAATTGTTGTTCTAAGTTTGGGTGTACTTTGTGTCCGTTTCGTGTATGTTTGTAAAGGCCCCCGCGACACAGGAATTTATATTCCTAAAGCGGGAGTTGTCTTTTTAAGAAAAAAAGAAAGAAAAATCGTTTTTAGATTTCAATTTGGTCCAGTTCTTGAAGTTGGTTTTTTTATTTGGTTAAAATTTATGTTATTTATTTTTGGTAAGTTTATAAACATCTACTACTAATATCCCATTGATGTATGTTTGCCTGCCTGCCTACCTGATATATTTATTATTCCAGGTGTTAACTGCAGATTCAGAGAGAACTGAGAAGAAAAAACGAGAAGAGGAAGAGTTAAAAAGAGAACAGAAAGAGAAAGAGTTGAGGTAAGTGACAAGTCGTTAACTGTACAGGCTGTACGACTATGGAACGCTTTGCCAATGGCTATGAAGCGAGCTAAATCTCTGCCTATTTTAAAAAAAAATGGTCCTAGAACATTTCTTAGCTTCGTAATTTATTACTGACTTAAAAATATATTTTATTATTTGCACATTGTGAATATTGTGCATTATTTTTTATGTTTTATTTGTTTGCATTAATGTGTATTAAAATCTCAATATTTTAGTTTATGTAATTTTATCTGAATTGAGTAAATTACTATATTTATTTTGAACACCAATACTACCCATGATATAGTGTTTCTACAGTCGATTTGTCCATCCAAAGGTTGCCTGTAAGAGATTGCTTTTTAGCGATAAGGCGCCATTTGTACATGGTCATTATATTGTTTAGCTCAAATATAACTGTATCAATTGGTGTACCATAAAGTTTATTATATTCTATTCTATTCTAAGTGTATTATAGTATGAAAGTGTAACAAACATCCGTACATCTTGTCTAACTTTCGCATTTATAATATTAGTACGAAGTAGAATATACTTTGTGACAAATTTTAAAGTTTTCTTTAAAATTTAAACAATTTGAAGATAGTATGTATAAATATATATAGGTATATCGGTAAACATTGCAAACTATTAATTTTCTTTTCTAGAGAAGAGAAAGAGAGACTAGACAAAGAGAAACAAGAGAACGAGAACAAGAAGGCCGACGAAGAACAAGATGAGCCGAAAGAGAAAACTATAAATGATATATTACAAGAGAAAGAAGAAGCTGAGGGGGTTAGTATAGTTATTTGAATGTTTTTTTTCTTAGTGAAGGTATTACGTCACTGTCCACCTGTATAGAGATAGAGTGGATAAAGTGATGAAGGTATAGAGATTAGCGCTGATAGAAAGCATAATAAGAAACCAAATGTTGTGGTCACCATACTCATTGCGAATGCTGACAATACAGCATGGTGACCCACACCATGGCGGGCTATTGAGATGTTTCTGTATCTTTGGCGCTCATAGCTCAGTTGCACTCGATGATTAGAAACAATCACCGAGGGCAAGCAACGACGGCGCGGTCCGTACCTGGATGGGTGACCGCTGGTGGCATGTTACCATGAGCGTCTCCGTGATTCGGAGGTCAAGTTAAGCAGTCGGTCCCGGTTGTTGTCATACGATAACAGTCGTGAAGCTTAGTTGGAGGCCTTCGGGCGGTTTAAAAACATCCAACGGTAAGATTTACGTAGCCACAACGTTGTCTTGCCGGTCCCCAACCCGCACTCGGCCAGCGTGGGGACGTATGGCCTTATCCCTCTCCTGAGAGGAGACCCGAGCCCAGCAGTGGGACATTATGGGTTGTTGATTGTATCTTTGGACCTCCGGTCTCGCACCCGCCAACGAAACACGACAGCACGAATGCTGACAAATGTAAATGTAATATACAAAATCTAAAGTGATCTTGTCCTCTTCTGCAGAGCTTCGAAATAGGCACGTGGAGTAACGACATGGCCTCTCAAATCCCTGAGGAGTTGGATTACGACGAGTTCTTGGAACCTCTGCCTCCTAATTTGACCTTCTGTACTTCTGCCTCCGGTGAGATGAGTTTAATCATTTTTTTATTTAATGAGGGGGCAAACTTTTGTACATTTCGCCTGATGGTAAGCGATTTCAACAACAACACACAATTGCATGGCCGGCCTTTGGGGAAGGGGTATGGGGGGAAAATTATGTGCCTTCGGTATTCTCATTCACTCGGTGAAACACATCGCAGGTGTTCTACACCGGTTTTCTGTGATGCCGTGGTATCGCTCCTATCGAGTTCTCCCACTCATATATTTACAATTTTTTAAATTCCATTATTGTTTTATCATTGTAATTCGGGTCCGTGTCACGGTCGGGTCAATCACGGTGTGTGTGTAAATATAATAAATATTTTTTATTAATAAATATTTCAGACATCTAATATACAACGCCATCTAGTCCCAAACTAAGCAGAGCTTGTACTATGAGTACTAAACAACTGATATAAATACATATATACTTTTTTTGTAAATACATACATAGAAAACACCCAAACTCCGAAACAAACATTTGTAGATCATACAAACATTTCACGGGAATCGAACCCGAGACCTCAAGAACAACAGTAGCACACGCTACCGCTGCGCCACCGAGGCAGTGTGTGGTGGTAGATTGAGAGAATACAATGAGTCACCACTCCTATTCACCCCGTGAGTGTCGTAAGAGCCGATTGAGGGAGCGAACTACCAGGACAATAGGGCTTCGAAGAGATGGAACACTTGGCACAAACCGTATACCAACCTGTTTGGTCAGCGTGGTATTGTAGGACAAGCCTTCCTTTCTAAGGGCAATCGTAACTATGAATTATTTAATATTTATTACATCTGACACACAACTAAGCAGAACTTGCACTATGGGTACTGATCGACTTATAGAAACTTGATTTTTTTTTAACGTAAATACGTACTTTACCGTGGGAGAGCCACGCTTCAGCATGAATGGGCCGGCTCGACCGGAGTGATACCACGGCCTCACAGAAAACCGATGTGAAACAGCGCTTACGCTGTGTTTCATCGAGTGAGTGAGGATACCGGAGGCCCATACCCCAATCCAACGCCTCCTATCCCCCTCACCATCCTCTTTCCCCCCAGGCCGCCATAGTGTGGGTCACCATGCTGCATTGTTCTTTTTCGCATTGAGGATGGTGACCACCACTCTTGGATTCTGCTCATGCTTTCCATCAGGCAGGGCAGAGTCATTTTGGCAGCTTAAATATAAAAAAAAGTACTTATAATATTGTACACAGAAAATAACAAACTCTGAAACAAATATCGGGAATCGAACCCGAGACCTCAAGCACAGCAATAGCATACGCTACCACTGCGCCACCGAGGCAGTCTGTTAAGGTAAAGTAAGGTTTTACTGACTTACATACATATTTTTTGCAGGAGGGACCAACTGGTGCGATCCCATAGAGAAACCCAAGTTCAGCAACTACAACGCTAGCAGATATTCTATGGTCGATAGCGACTGTTCTTACATATCCAGGTGAGTGACTGAACTAGTATTAAAAAAAAGAAAATTGTGTATGTGTATGTGCGTGCGCGCACGTGTGTGTCAGGCAGCCAAGAAACCATAGACTACTCGCAAAGTCGCAGTCTGATATCGCTTTATTAGGGATCTATCAATCAATCAACAACCCGTAATGTTACACTGCTGGGCTCGGGTCTCCTCTCAGGAGAGGGTTGAGACCACACGTCCCCACGCTGGCCAAGTGCGGGTTGGGGACTGGCAAGAATACGTTGTGGCTACGTATATCTTGCTGTTGGATGTTTTTAAGCCGCCCGAAGGCCTCCAACTAAGCTTCACGACTGNCCAAACTAAGCAGAGCTTGTACTATGAGTACTAAACAACTGATATAAATACATATATACTTTTTTTGTAAATACATACATAGAAAACACCCAAACTCCGAAACAAACATTTGTAGATCATACAAACATTTCACGGGAATCGAACCCGAGACCTCAAGAACAACAGTAGCACACGCTACCGCTGCGCCACCGAGGCAGTGTGTGGTGGTAGATTGAGAGAATACAATGAGTCACCACTCCTATTCACCCCGTGAGTGTCGTAAGAGCCGATTGAGGGAGCGAACTACCAGGACAATAGGGCTTCGAAGAGATGGAACACTTGGCACAAACCGTATACCAACCTGTTTGGTCAGCGTGGTATTGTAGGACAAGCCTTCCTTTCTAAGGGCAATCGTAACTATGAATTATTTAATATTTATTACATCTGACACACAACTAAGCAGAACTTGCACTATGGGTACTGATCGACTTATAGAAACTTGATTTTTTTTTAACGTAAATACGTACTTTACCGTGGGAGAGCCACGCTTCAGCATGAATGGGCCGGCTCGACCGGAGTGATACCACGGCCTCACAGAAAACCGATGTGAAACAGCGCTTACGCTGTGTTTCATCGAGTGAGTGAGGATACCGGAGGCCCATACCCCAATCCAACGCCTCCTATCCCCCTCACCATCCCCTTTCCCCCCAGGCCGCCATAGTGTGGGTCACCATGCTGCATTGTTCTTTTTCGCATTGAGGATGGTGACCACCACTCTTGGATTCTGCTCATGCTTTCCATCAGGCAGGGCAGAGTCATTTTGGCAGCTTAAATATAAAAAAAAGTACTTACAATATTGTACACAGAAAATACACAAACTCTGAAACAAATATCGGGAATCGAACCCGAGACCTCAAGCACAGCAATAGCATACGCTACCACTGCGCCACCGAGGCAGTCTGTTAAGGTAAAGTAAGGTTTTACTGACTTACATACATATTTTTTGCAGGAGGGACCAACTGGTGCGATCCCATAGAGAAACCCAAGTTCAGCAACTACAACGCAAGCAGATATTCTATGGTCGATAGCGACTGTTCTTACATATCCAGGTGAGTGACTGAACTAGTATTAAAAAAAAGAAAATTGTGTATGTGTATGTGCGTGCGCGCACGTGTGTGTCAGGCAGCCAAGAAACCATAGACTACTCGCAAAGTCGCAGTCTGATATCGCTTTATTAGGGATCTATCAATCAATCTACAACCCGTAATGTTACACTGCTGGGCTCGGGTCTCCTCTCAGGAGAGGGATAAGGCCATACGTCCCCACGCTGGCAAAGTGCGGGTTGAGGACTGGCAAGAATACGTTGTGGCTACGTAAATCTTGCTGTTGGATGATTTTAAGCCGCCCGAAGGCCTCCAACTAAGCTTCACGACTGCTGCTGCTTAACGTGACCTCCGAATCACGGAGACGCTCATGGTAACATGCCACCGGCGGTCACCTATCCAGGTACTAATCGCGCCGTCGTTGCTTGCCCTCGCTGATTGTTTCTAATCACAGAGTGCAACTGGGCTATGAGCGCCTATTTATTAGGGATCTAACACATGTTAATTATACAAATATAAGAGTAAAAAAACGATGATTGGGGTTAGATTTCTCGTGAAATGCAACACTAACTCTGCGTAAAGCTGAGTCCCAGGTTCCAATCGATATTTGTGTATTTTCTTTATCCAAAACCATCCTTTTCTGATTTTATGAACAAACATTAAGGAAAAATAAAGGTTGCTTCTGACACTGCAATAGGTATGATGACTAATTTAGAAAAACTGTTTTATGATGTTCGGCAGTATCTCCTACTGACAAAAAGAGTTATATTTCTACAAAAAATAAAGTTTTGGTAGGAAAAAACTGCGATTTAGATTTTAAGTTTAAAATTCACGCCAGAACACTCGGTGGTGTCATGGCGTCTGTTTGTGACGTCACGACGCAGATGCGACGTCACCATTTGTCAACCAGTGTCAATTATAGCTCTTAAAACAGTAAAGTGATCGTCGATTATATCCGAACAAAGTGAGCTTTATACATAAGTGACGTAACTCGCTCTGATTGGTGTTCAACTAAACATATCGGATTGATATATTTTGTAGTTTTATTTTTGTTAAACAAACAAACAGCAACCCATAATGTCCCACTGCTGGGCTCGGGTCTCCTCTCAGGAGAGGGTTAAGGCCATACGTCCCCACGCTGGCCAAGTGCGGGTTGGGGACTGGCAAGA
Organism: Hyphantria cunea; assembly: GCA_003709505.1. Lineage (NCBI taxonomy): Eukaryota > Metazoa > Arthropoda > Insecta > Lepidoptera > Erebidae > Hyphantria > Hyphantria cunea. Next base: position 17,356 of record PKRV01001956.1, read on the forward strand.
ATACGTTGTGGCTACGTAAATCTTGCCGTTGGATGTTTTTAAGCCGCCCAAAGACCTCCAACTAAGCTTCACGACTGTTATCGTATGATAACAACCGGGACCGACTGCTCAACGTGACCTCCGAATCACGGAGACGCTCATGGTAACATGCCACCAGCGGTCACCCATCCAGGTACTGACCGCGCCATCGTTGCTTACCCTCGATGATTGTTTCTAATCACCGAGTGCAACTGGGCTATGAGCGCCACACACATTTTTGTTAATTAACTATTAATCTCGATCTAAATATGAAAGTAAATACGAATTTTACACTCAATGAGCCCCATTTCATCAGATAAGTACATGATTTTAGTGGTTCTTGATTACTAACATCATGCCTATTATTAGGTTTTTTTAGGTATTTAGGTCCAAAGACATGCTAAAGGTTCTAGGAATCTGTTGGAAGCGGCACAAGATCGGTTTTGATGGCGAACTTTCTGGCATATCTATGTACAGCAGTGTTTATCTCGAGAAAGTTGATATAGATACCTGTTTGTTTGATCTTACGTACTACTCCTTAAGGCACCAGACACTACACCATACGTCTGCCCAATACATTTATTTATTTCCATCCCACGGTTGCCAGGAAGAGATTGCCGTTGAGCAATAAGACCGCCAATTGTACTACCGACATACCTAGCTTTAAGTTATGTACTTAATTATCTGGTGTACAATAAAGCGATTTAGTATATAAATACATAATTTAGTAGTTCTTGGTTACTGTCATCATGCCTATTCGACGCCGCCGCTGTACGAGTGACTCCATCTAAAGCAAGAGTTTGCCTTAATCACGTATCACATTGCAGCGTAGTTCAAGATCGCAGTTTCAATAAATTGGATAGGCCTAGTACGATCCACGCTCCACGAATCACGATCTTGGATCGCAGGATCGCCGATCCATCTTGGATCGTCTGGTGTTGGATCACCTATTGATTATGATTTGGTTATCTCCAGTGACCTGGACTCCGATGATACAGACCTTGACTACGAAAGCAGTGATGACGACGATAGCGGTGGGTTCTGCTGCAATAAGAATACCAACAGTGAGTATACCTACTGAAAACTGAGTACAATATTGACATATACATTATATATACACACTAGCTGACCCGGCAAACGTATTGCCATATAAATAAATAAATATTTTCGTACATTTTAACACACAACGCCGTCTAGTCCCAAGCTAAGCAGAGCTCGTACTATGGGTACTAGACAACTGACATGTAACATATATACTTTTTTTATAAATGCATACATATGTTAGGTTATACGTAGAAAACACCTAAACTCCGAAAAAAATATTTGCAGATCATACAAATATTTGGTCTGACTCAGGAATCGAACCCGAGACCTCTAGCATAGTAGTCGCATATCTACCACTGTACCACCAAATAAAGAAAATACGGTTGGGTCACCCTTAGCATTCAGGGGTATGAAAAATAAATGTTGGTCAATTCACAGACCTACCCGATGTGCGCACAAAATTTCGTAAAAATAATTCTTGTGTTTCGTGTTGCCTACGATAAACCCTTAATTACCCACAGACACAGAATATAACATTAGTCTTAAGTGGAAGTCGAACCTGAGTACACCGCTGGTAGGACAGTCTTCTATTCTGCTAACATATGGTTATTTTATCTTCCCTTGTCTTCAGTGGCGATGGGTGTCCGCATAGAATACAAAACAGCCCACGAGGCTGAAGCTGTGGATCTAGAACGCACCAAGAAGGTGAATCCTGCACCATCTCCTGATGAGGAAGACGACGCTTTGGATAGAGCTGAGCATGATAAGCTGTTGAGAACTGGGGTCGCCCCTAAAGAGGTAAGACATTTGGCGTGGAAACTATGTGTATGTATATACGTGCATGTATAGTGCATTCGCTTAGATAAGGTCGCTTTGATCGCGCAGCTGTCGCACGTGCGGCAAGCTGCCTCAAAATCAAAGGGCTAACCTGCAGCGTAACTGACAAATGATACTTGCTTGTGGGTGACAAGCAAGTATGATTTGTCAGTTTATACTGTTGTATGAATTAATATATTCGCGTTTCACAACAATAACCAAAATTGCGTGTGGATGTACCGACATTATCTAAACGAATGGACTATATATCGGCGGGCTTAATACCCAAGACATTCTCTACCAGCCAATCTTTGGGTGATGTAGAAATTTTGTAAAATGATAAAAATATTGTGTTGGAAGTCGGAGGTTATAATTTTATTCACTAAATTCAAAGAACGGGCATAACTTAAACTTACATATCCTCCTCAGTGTCCATACCCCTAGGAGCTCGACCTCGCCAAGCACAGATCACTATACTGGACTAGACTCGGGCGTTACTAGCAGGTCGTTCACCCTGTGGGGCCTACGCTCGAAGACACGACCCCGTTGGATATCCCACCAATACCCCGGAAATACTAATCGGCCCATTGGGCCCCAGTGTCCCACCTGTAGTTGCAGGCGGTGCTGAGACTACATTGACAGGTTTTAAACCTGGAGAGGTTACCCCGAGACCCCTAGGGGGTCTACGAGAAGAACTACGAGAAAAAACTTACATATACTGTTCGCTAGAAAACTCCAATGAATTTAACTAATGTTGATGTAATAAATAAATTAAAAAAATATTATCGAACATTTAACACACAACGCTATTTAGTCCCTAGCTAAATGTACACATTATACATAAAAAATCACCGAGTCTCCGAAAAAAATATTGCATACACCCATGTCATATTATAAATTTGAATGTCTGTCTGCAACGTTTACGTACATACATATATATATATATATATATATACGATATGTACTTAAGGATAAGGACTACTCTTTGCCACGATAACCGACATACGCGCGATTTGAGACGTGTGCGTGTTCGTGCGTGCACGTGGATGAAAACGTATACGCCCATCATAACGTGCGTGCGTGCGTGTGTATGTGAAAGATAAACTAGCTGGCAGTGTTCTTAGATATGTTTGTTGAAAAACCTGTTCAGCCGTTTAAAAGGTATATAGGGAGAGTAGATATGCAAATCATCATCATCATCATCATCAGCCTATCGCAGTCCACTGCTGGACATAGGCCTCTCCAATTTCACGCCACTTAGTTCGATCTATGGCTTCTCGCATCCAGCTCCTGCCAGCCGTCTTGCGCAAATCATCGCTCCACCTGGCTTGTGGACGTCCTACACTACGTTTGCCGATATATGCAAATGAAAAAACAAAACTCCTTCCTTCCTGGGATTGTGAATTTACAATTTGGCAATCTCACTCCCTTGGTGAAAAGCATTGGAAGCAATGCCTGGTTGAGTATATCCCGCGATACAACGTTTCCCCCCTCTCCATAATTCTATGCTGGGCTCGAGTCTCCTCTCAGGAGAGGGTTAAGGCCATACGTCCCCACGCTGGCCAAGTGCGGGTTGAGGACTGGCAAGACAACGTTCCGGCTACGTAATCTTACCGTTGGATGTTTTTAAGCCGCCCGAAGGCCTCCAACTAAGCTTCACGACTGTTATCCTATGATAACAACCAGGACCGACTGCTTAACGTGACCTCCGAATCACGGAGACGCTCATTGCCCTCGCTGATTGTTTCTAACCACCGACTGCAACTGGGCTATGAGCGCCTTATTCTATTCTACCCATACTAGGTTTAAATTTACCTCATTAGCCATTTTGGAACAGTTTCTAACTAACACATTTTCATTTTATAGTACATTGAAAGGTTCCGCGAGTCAGTCACACGCCATAAACAAGAAATACTATGCCAAGGGAATTTGGTCTTCAAAGATAGTCCCCTGCCAGAAGTGTTGCCAGAGAACAAAGACAAACAGCGTTACGTCGACAACCTCACGCATGAGATGGCTATATCGGAACTGTTCCCTTACGGGTCCGAGGAGTTGGTCATCAGGAATGGCCAAGTGGATATTGGAAGTATCGAAAGGAATAAGCGTGTCATTCTAGAAGGTAAGCATTTAATATTCATCATCATTGTGGGACATAGGCAAAGGCCTAGGTAAGTTTAACATATGGAAGTGGATCAGGAGGGTGTGCTTGCATAAACAAGGGTGCGAGTGCAACCAGTTGCATCCCTTTCAGATGTTTTTTTTTTATGGGACATTGGGCTAACGAGTACACGTATCGTCAACATCAGAGGCATCACGATTACCTGTTAGCCTTTGGAGGATGGGGGAGGGGTTGGGGTATGGGCCTTTGGTGCTTCTGGGAGGGGTCTGGATGTCGTAAGAAAGCGGTTCCCGGATCCATCCCGTCCCAGGCGCAGAGTGCCACACCGTGTGGTTTTAGTCGGTTCGATTCCGACACACCACTCCGCGGTATTCCCCGGTTGGGTGAAGGCACGAAGGGGTTTCCCCGTGTTAAAAAATATTGGGCCTCTGGTAGTCTCACTCGCTGGGTGAGATGTTTCTTCATCATTGAACTCAATGGGGAATCAAACACAGAATCAATGAATAATATCTCTTCTTTTTCTTCTAGCATTAAAAAGAAGAAAACCCAAAGAGGAGATCAAGAAACTCAACTGCTTTTCAATGAAAGACATCGATATAGACGCGCCAGATTTTGTCAACGAGAAGATTGTTAACGTAGGGTTCGATAAAAAGGAGATTTACGAAGAGACTTGCAAGAGAAAACAAGAGTTTCAGCCATATTACTCTGAGCCGAATCAGAGTGCGAAGGATTTTGATTTTGACTGCCAACCAAAGTTGGAAGGACACCCTGGGCCCAGTCCTAGTGTTATTCTGCAGGTATGTATGGTTTTTTGTATGGTAGCAAATGAGCAGACTTATCGCCTGATGGTAAGCGATTACCGCCGCTCATAGACACCTGCAACACCAGAGGCATCACAAGAGCGTTGCCGGTCTTGGGGAATGGGGAGGGGGATGAGGGGAAGGGTTGGATTAAGGGCCTCCGGTATCCTCACTCACTCGGTGAAACACAGCGCAGGCGCTGTTTCACACCAGTTTTCTGTGAAAGTTATAGAAATATAGATGTTTGTCATTTATTTGTCAATTTTTGATCCACTCTGTTTCGATTGCATCTCAAAAGGAATTGATTTTAGTCATTCTGTGGTATCACTCCGGTCGAGCCTGCCCATGCATGCCGAAGCGTGGCTCTCCATGGATGGCGTATTGTGGATTCAAACCCCACATGGTAAAAACACTTTGTGTGATCCACAGATTATTGTTCTATCTCCGTTTCCATGTAAAAATAATAAATATTTCCGACACAACACACAACGCCATCTAGTCCCAAACTAAGCAGAGCTTGTATTATGGGTACTAGACAACTGATATGATACTTATATACTTTTTTTTTGTAAATACATACATATCATACATAGAAAACACCCAAACTCCGAAACAGATATTTGCAGATCATACAAACATTTGATCCGACCCGGGAATCGAACCCGAGATCTCAGGAACAGCATTCGCATACGCTACTACACAATGTATGTTTGTAAAGTCCCACGCGATGTAGAATATATTCCGAGTGCGTCAGTTCTTCGTTTTGAAAGAAAGGAATATAAAGAAAGACAGCCTAGAACAATCCACAGCTAGACATAGGTATCTCTAGAAAGGAGGTTTTGTCGTACCATACCACGCAGACGGGTTAGTATAGTGTTTATTTCGAGTTTGCCTTATCGATATGCAAAATTCACTCTTATCATTGTATATTAATAGGGAATATACATGTCTTTTATTTTATTTCTTAATCTGATCATTTAAGTCTCTATAACATAGAAAAAATAGGCACGAAAACAGTCAAACTAATTTAAAAAGTGAAATGTAAATCACTGACTAAATTTGACCTATTTAAACGCCGCCATTTTGCGAGCGCTTTTGACGCAGCCAATGACGTCATTCTCATTTCGTGTTTGTTTACCATTCAGTGTTTCAGTTACTTTATACTTATTAACAGTTTTAATTGCTATAAAAATCATGGAAGAAGGTTATTTTTCTCTCAAACACTACTAAGGTAGTTTGAATTTCGACTCCGATAATTCGATGAAGTGACCATCGACGTCACATTTCGTTTCGACCAATAGTGACCGTTCTGTAAGTTTGAATCTCCCTCCCTTAGTTTTCATTCTTTATTTCAAATTGTCTGGGCTTAAACAATCGCTTAATAAAAAAATTACCATTAAAAGTATATTGTAAAGACAACAAAGAATCTAGAAAAAAATTTTTGAGATAAATAAAAACTTTATACACATACATTATTATTGCAGTATAAAGTAACCTATGTCGTTACTAAATTACAGATGAAATATTTAATTTTATACATTAATTTTAGTCAAAAGTTTTCACTTCTATCGGCAATCTTCTTTCTACTTCTTAGGACTGTTAATTCTTTTGTTAATTTTTTAAATAATATTATATGTATTGATATGGATGACGTCATTGTCATTTCGTGTTGCTTTTCAGTGTTTCAGTTAGTCTATACTTATTAACAGTTTTAATTGCTATAAAAATCATGGAAGAAGGTTATTTTTCTCACAAACACTACTAAGGTAGTTTGAATTTCGACTCCGATAATTCGATGAAGTGACCATCGACGTCACATTTCGTTTCGACCAATAGTGACCGTTCTGTAAGTTTGTATCTCCCTCCCTTAGTTTTCATTCTTTATTTCAAATTGTCTGGGTTTAAACAATCGCTTAATAAAAAAATTACCATTAAAAGTATATTGTAAAGACAACAAAGAATCTAGAAAAAAATTTTTGAGATAAATAAAAACTTTATACACATACATTATTATTGCAGTATAAAGTAACCTATGTCGTTACTAAATTACAGATGAAATATTTAATTTTATACATTCATTTTAGTCAAAAGTTTTCACTTCTATCGGCAATCTTCTTTCTACTTCTTAGGACTGTTAATTCTTTTGTTAATTTTTTAAATAATATTATATGTATTGATATGGATGACGTCATTGTCATTTCGTGTTGCTTTTCAGTGTTTCAGTTAGTCTATACTTATTAACAGTTTTAATTGCTATAAAAATCATGGAAGAAGGTTATTTTTCTCACAAACACTACTAACACAGTTTGAATTTCGACTCCGATAATTCGATGAAGTGACTATCGACGTCACATTTCGTTTCGACCAATAGTGACCGTTCTGTAAGTTTGTATCTCCCTCCCTTAGTTTTCATTCTTTATTTCAAATTGTCTGGGTTTAAACAATCGCTTAATAAAAAAATTACCATTAAAAGTATATTGTAAAGACAACAAAGAATCTAGAAAAAAATATTTGAGATAAATAAAAACTTTATACACATACATTATTATTGCAGTATAAAGTAACCTATGTCGTTACTAAATTACAGATGAATTTTTTAATTTTATACATTAATTTTAGTCAAAAGTTTTACTTCGGCAATCTTCTTTCTACTTCTTAGGACTGTGTTTGTGAATTTTTTTCTTAAATAATATTATATGTATTGATATGGATGACGCGTATTACTAGTTCTAATATCTTTTAAACAGGCTTTGACGATGTCAAATGCGAACGACGGCATCAACTTGGAACGTCTAGAGACTATCGGAGACAGTTTCCTTAAGTTCGCCATCACGGCGTACCTATACTGTGCTCATCCTACGGTCCATGAAGGGAAGCTGAGCCACATGAGAAGCAAACAGGTAACTATATCGTCATACTAGCTGAAGCCCGAGGCTCCGCCCTCGGCAAATAGTAGCCTATATGTTATTCTGATGTATAAACTATGTTATTGTAAAGTTTTTATTAAAATCCATTCGATAGTTTTTATGTGAAAGAGTAACAAACATCTATCCATACTTACAAACTTTCGCGTTTATAATGTTAGTAGTATTAAAAATAAATATATATTTTCGGACATTTTAATTACAACGCCATCTAGTCCCAAACTAAGCAGACCTTGTACTATGGGTATTAAATAACTCCGGATGGCGTAAGAAAGCGGTTCTCGGATAACTCCCGTCTCAGGCGCAGTGTGGCACACCGTGCGGTTTTAGTCGGTTCGATTCCGACACACCGCCCCGCTGCAAACCCCGGTGGGATGAAGGCCCGAGGGGGTTTCCACACGTAAAAAAAATGGGTATTAGATAACTGATATTAATACTATATACTTTTCTTTTGTTAATACATACATATTATACATAGAAAACGCCTAAACTCCGAAACAAATATTTGCATATCATACAAACATTTAGTCCGACTCAGGAATCGAACCCAAGACCTCTAGTTTAGCAGTCGCATACGCTACCACTGTACCACCGAGATAGTCAGTATTCTCGAGATAATTGCTGCTGTACATGATATACTACAAAGTTCTCAATAAAAATCGATGGATCAACAGCTTCCAACACACTTAGACATCTAAAAAACCTAATAATAGGCAGGATGACACTGACCTAGAACCACTAAAATTATGTATTTATCTAATGAAATGGGGTTCATAGAGAATAAAAATCGTATTTATTTTCATATTTAGAGCGAAATTTATAGTTAATTTGCTTTGAACACCAACCGGAGCGAGTTACGTCACTTATGTGTAAAGCTCACTTTGTTCGGATATAATCGACGATCACGTTACTGGTTTTAAGAGCTATAATTGACACTGGCGGACAAATAGTGACGTCGTGTCTGCGTTGTGACGTCACAAACGGACGCCATGACACCACAGTGCGTTTTAGCGTGAATTTAATACTGAAAGTTTAAATCGGAATTTTTTCCTACTTAATCTTTATTTTTTGTAGAAATATAACTGTTTTTGACAATAGGGGATACTTCCGAACATCATAGAGCAGTTTTTCAAAATAAATCATCGTGTCAATTAACTGCTCGCAGTGTGTGCGATTACTGTGGTTCGATTATCAGTTCGGACCAAATGTTTGTATAATCTGTATCGGTGTTTGGGTGTCCTATATGTATAATATGTATGTATTTACATAAATAAAGTATGTATGTACTAATATCAGTTTTCTAGTACCCGTAGTACAATCTGCTTAGCTGAGGACTAGATGGCATTGGTCAGGATGTCGTAAGAAAGCGGTTCCCGGATCCCTCCCGTCTCAGGCGCAGAGTGGCACACCGTGTGGTTTTAGTCGGTTCGATTCCGACACACCGCCCCGCCGCAAACCCCGGTGGGGTGAAGGCCCGAGGGGGCTCCACACGTAAAAAAATGGTTTTGTGTCAAGTGTTCCTTCTCTTCGCAGTGCTTTAGTCCTGGTAGTTTGTTTCCTTAGTCGGCTCTTACGACTGCCGAGAGGGTTTCCACACGTAAAAAAAAAGGACTAGATGGCGTTGTGTGTTATACGTACGATATATTTGTTAGGGTCTTCTATTATACAATTACTTTTTACAGGTTTCAAACTTAAACTTGTACCGTTTGGGTCGCAACAAGAGGCTCGGTGCAAGAATGATCGCGTCCAAGTTCGAACCCCACGACAACTGGTTACCGCCCTGCCATAAATCACCACCAACCTTGCATACCAATGCTAATGTAAGTACAAACATAATATTCAGAAAGTTCCAACCGGTAGCTGTTTTACCTTATATTCGGGTTATCATAGTGTACGAACGTAGTATATTTGTGTCAGTATATATNATCACAAACACTACTAAGGTAGTTTGAATTTCGACTCCGATAATTCGATGAAGTGACCATCGACGTCACATTTCGTTTCGACCAATAGTGACCGTTCTGTAAGTTTGAATCTCCCTCCCTTAGTTTTCATTCTTTATTTCAATTTGTCTGGGTTTAAACAATCTCTTAATAAAAAAAGTACCATTAAAAGTATATTATAAAGAACAAAGAATCTAGAAAAAAATATTTGAGATAAATAAAAACTTTATACACATACATTATTATTGCAGTATAAAGTAACCAATGTCGTTACTAAATTACAGATGAATTTTTTAATTTTATACATTCATTTTAGTCAAAAGTTTTCACTTCGGCAATCTTCTTTCTACTTCTTAGGACTGTGTTTGTGAATTTTTTTCTTAAATAATATTATATGTATTGATATGGATGACGCGTATTACTAGTTCTAATATCTTTTAAACAGGCTTTGACGATGTCAAATGCGAACGACGGCATCAACTTGGAACGTCTAGAGACTATCGGAGACAGTTTCCTTAAGTTCGCCATCACGGCGTACCTATACTGTGCTCATCCTACGGTCCATGAAGGGAAGCTGAGCCACATGAGAAGCAAACAGGTAACTATATCGTCATACTAGCTGAAGCCCGAGGCTCCGCCCTCGGCAAATAGTAGCCTATATGTTATTCTGATGTATAAACTATGTTATTGTAAAGTTTTATTAAAATCCATTCGATAGTTTTTATGTGAAAGAGTAACAAACATCTATCCATACTTACAAACTTTCGCGCTTATAATGTTAGTAGTATTAAAAATAAATAGTGAGTGAGTGGCGCTCATAGCCCAGTTGCACTCGGTGATTAGAATAGAAACAATCATCGAGGGTAAGCAACGATGGCGCGGTCAGTACCTGGATGGGTGACCGCTGGTGGCATGTTACCATGAGCGTCTGTGTGATTCGGAGGTCACGTTAAGCAGTCGGTCCCGGTTGTTATCATACGATAACAGTCGTGAAGCTTAGTTGGAGGCCTTCAGGCGGTTTAAAAACATCCAACGGCAAGATTTACGGAGCCACAACGTATTCTTGCCAGTCCCCAACCCGCACTTGGCCAGCGTGAGGATGTATGGCCTTAACCCTCTCCTGAGAGGAGACCCGAGCCCAGCAGTGGGACATTATGGTTGTTGTTTTATTAAAAATAAATATATATTTTCGGACATTTTAACTCACAACGCCACCTACTCCCAAACTAAGCAGACCTTGTACTATGGGTATTAGATAACTCCGGATGGCGTAAGAAAGCGGTTCTCGGATAGCTCCCGTCTCAGGCGCAGTGTGGCACACCGTGTGGTTTTAGTCGGTTCGATTCCGACACACCACCCCGCTGCAAACCCTGGTGGGTTGAAGGCCCGAGGGGGTTTCCACACGTAAAAAAATGGGTATTAGATAACTGATATTAATACTATATACTTGTTAATACATACATATTATACATAGAAAACGCCCAAACTCCAAAACAAATATTTGCATATCATGCAAACATTTGGTCCTACTTAGGAATGGAACCCGATACCTCTAGCTTAACAGTCGCATATGCTACCACTGTACCACCGAGATAGTCAGTATTCTCGAGATAATTGCTGCTGTACATGATATACTACAAAGTTCTCAATAAAAATCGATGGATCAACAGCTTCCAACACACTTAGACATCTAAAAAACCTAATAATAGGCAGGATGACACTGACCTAGAACCACTAAAATTATGTATTTATCTAATGAAATGGGGTTCATAGAGAATAAAAATCGTATTTATTTTCATATTTAGAGCGAAATTTATAGTTAATTTGCTTTGAACACCAACCGGAGCGAGTTACGTCACTTATGTGTAGAGCTCACTTTGTTCTGATATAATCGACGATCACTTTACTGTTTTAAGAGCTATAATTGACACTGGCTGACAAATAGTGACGTCGTGTCTGCGATGTGACGTCACAAACGGACGCCATGACACCACAGTGCGATTTAGCATGAATTTAATACTGAAAGTTTAAATCGGAATTTTTTCCTACTTAATCTTTATCTTTTGTAGAAATATAACTATTTTTGACAATAGGGGATACTTCCGAACATCATAGAGCAGTTTTTCAAAATAAATCATCGTGTCAATTGACTGCTAGCAGTGTGTGCGATTACTGTGGTTCGATTATCAGTTCGGACCAAATGTTTGTATAATCTGTATCGGTGTTTGGGTGTCCTATATGTATAATATGTATGTATTTACATAAATAAAGTATGTATGTACTAATATCAGTTTTCTAGTACCCGTAGTACAATCT
>PKRV01001958.1:0-28760 GCA_003709505.1 Hyphantria cunea
GCTTTCTGCTACAGCCACACACGTAAGATGTACTACCTGTTCTTCAACGCAGTTGTAATCAAGAACCCATGTCGACATATTTTTTTTATATTGAAAAATCATATCTGACATAGGCAGGCCGATAATATACAATTCTGGAAAATAATAATATATCACTTAATAAAATTGTTCATGATGTATGTAAGCCCATTAAAAACCACTAGCGAAGTTTCAATTTCTTTGTAAATATTTGGTGTTCAAAAACAGGGCGCGCATAGCCCAGTTGCATTCGGTGAGAAACAATCAAGTAACGACGGCGCGGTCAATACATGGATGGGTGACCGCTGGTGGCATGTTACCATGAGCGTCTCCGTGATTCGGAGGTCACGTTAAGCAGTCGGTCCCGGTTGTTATCATACGATAATAGTCGTGAAGCTTAGTTGGAGGCCTTTGGACGGCTTCAAAAACATCCAACGGCATTATGATGTAGCCACAACGTTGTCTTGCCAGTCGCCAAATTTAATAGCCAAACGACTCAACTACCCACGGATAATTTATAAGTGAAGTTGGAGATGCTTTTCTTTTTTGCAAAGCTATATTGTTAAGATTTGCATTTATCTATTATGGTAAAAAAAACCATCAGTTTAATTTTTTTTTTCAGACATTTAACACACAACGCCGTCTAGTCCCAAACTAAGCAGAGCTTGTACTATGGGTACTAGATAACTGATATTAATACTTATATACTTTTTTTTTGTAAATACATTCATATTATATATAGAAAACACCCAAACTCCGAAACAAATATTTGCAGATCATACAAACATTTGGTCCGACTCAGGAATGGGACCCAAGACGTCTTGCACAGCAGTCGCATTCGCTACCACTGCGCCACAGAGGCAGTCGATTTATGTATACTAAGTTCTAGTTTGTTTCTCACACAGTAGTCTGAAAATCGATCACAATCTTGATGTAATTAATTGAGTTGAGTAAGAAATTACCAAATTCAAAGCTATTATGTCAGCAATACCGAAAATAAACGTGCTTGTTTTAAAAGGTATTTCTTTTTGAAAAAACAACGGAGCTAGTAAAAACTTTTTTCTATTATTAATTGTAAAAATACAAAAATATAACTTACGATTTGTTTCGGCTAAAAACCTAATATCAGCGACTAAGCTTAGTTCGTTGCTGGTCAAGTTGCAAATTAAGTGTTTCTCGTTCAAGTGCTTCGTGTTTAACTTAATAATATTCTTCTTTGACTTCAAACTTTGCGCTTGAAGTTCATCTGATGAAAATAATCCACATATTTACATAAACCCTTAATGTACACAATTTATAAATGACCGGATTTCGTTTGTCGTCGGCGATATGTGCGATATTGCAAAGCTTTTTGGCTAATTTTGTCACAAGTCAACCTAGGCATTCAAAGCGTATTTCTAGTTGGATACCAAATATTTTGGGAAGGACTTTAAATGAATGAGTTGGTACAGTTAATCCATTCTCTATTATTATCTACCAAGTTGTCACTGAATTAGAATGAATGACTGGGAGATAAATGAATGAAAAAAAGTACCAGCAGCAGATATTTTTTGTTTACTTTCGAGAATGTATCCTGTATTATAGGGGACTTTAATGAAATTTATAAAATGAACTCATAGAGGCTCAGAACAACTACCATGCTGGAGTCGAACTTATAACTTAATAGATAGCGGCGAAGTGACCATTGAAACTCCTATGACATCCATGCCATCAGAATAAACATATTCACAAATACCTTGATAGCAATTGTTGCACTCCGGAACTTCAATATCATTAGTTTCATATTGTACATAGCCTGGTGCAGATTTGTCCTTCTCACAGGAAACCATCAAAGTTTCTCCTTCGTTGTATTTGTATTCATAAATACTCATATTACCATCGCTTATGACAGTTGGTACCAGAAAAAAATCATTTACATGGACGCCGATAACTCCTGAAATACCGCAATTGTCTTAAATTTCTTCATTACGAAGTTCAACGCGTCTAAATTGACGTGACGTACAACGATTGACATTATCATCTCGGGTGATAATATCAATCGTTGTACGTTGTTGTTGGGCAAACGAGCAGACGTATCGTCTTATGGTAAGAGATTACCGCCGCCCAAGAACCAGAGGCGTCACAGGTGCGTTGCCGGCTCTTGGGGTATGAGGAAGGGAATGGGGGAGAGGTTGGGGTATGAGCCTCCGTTATCAGCTGCAAGCGAGCATTGTTTCAGAACGGTTTTCTGTGAGGCCGTGTTCGCACTGTGGGGCATGAATGGGCCAGCTCGAACCGAGTGATACTCCAGTCGAACCGGCTCATTCGTGCCGAAGCGTGTCTCTCCCACGTTCGTTGTGCGGAGGGGGTTCTATAAATATTAATTTAATTATATTTCTGGAGAGTGGGGGCATAGGAACCGATAGATGACCTTATGGTTCTGCCCTTTTAATCTCCTCTCCGACACCAGAGGCAAAGAAGGCTCCACTAACATTATTTGCTTGCTGAAAAGCAACGAAATACCGGTTGTGTGTGACGCCAAAATATCGCTTCGTTCAAGTCTTTCATTATGTCGATTTTACTTACGTTTTGAGAAAGATTCATTTTTAAGTTTGAAAAATGTTCGATGAGTGTATATATAATATTCCGTTTGGTATATACAATCAATGCTGTCTCCATCATTACTAACATGCATTGTTTTTCTAAAGCTTATAGGAACCTGCCATAGTTGATCCGTTTCAACCAATTTCAAGCCTGAAATTTTAATGTATAATTTATAAAATCTCTAAATATAAAAGTGAATGTCGGTTTGTAGATGTATTAAAAATTCCATAAAGCTCTGCACGAATTGATTCACTCAGTCGTCAGTTTGAAAAAGTAGAAAAAATGGTAAAAATAGCAACTGAAAATTAAAAAAACTTATTCGCAAATTTTCAGTCTCTTATACACGAAACATATACCAAAGACAACTGTACTCTAAAAATAAAACCCATAGACTAGGTAAAGATAGTAAACAGCATCAAAAACTTAAAATCGGAATAAAAGTTCTGGGCCGGATGGCTTAACAAATAAAATATTGAATCTCGGAGCATCAATACTGAGTTACCCATTATCGTTTTTATTTAATCGTTTAATAGATGCCGCTACCTTTTTCACAATGGTGCCACTCTAATATAATACTGATATACAAGAAGGAAAGCCCTAAAAACATCTCAAACTACAGACCTATAATTCTAATTTAGTCTCTTTAACTTATTCGCAATAATAATTGAGAAAAGAATAAGCACTGCTGTATTTAATCTTCAACTAGTTGAACAAGCAGGATTTCGAAAGGGATTTTCTACAGTGGACCACATACACATTTTAGAGCTATGTAAAGGTTCTCTTAAGACAGTAGTGCTTCGTAGACCGCGTACCATTAGTAGTTCCAGATCGTCACAGCAGCTAATGGGTGGATTGATGGACAGTGCCTGACAGCTTTTTGTCTCGCAGTTAGGGCGCAGGTAATAACAGTCCTGGAGGACTACCTAGTTCAGACATCGGATAAAAGGAACTTTTGGAAGTGCTTGAATGTAGGTATGGGGAACGCCATCTAGAGCACGTCTTTCGTGCTCAAATACGTAATAGAATCCAACGCCCGGGAGAAGGACTACAGTAGTGGGCGTTGGAAATTGAGAACCTCATACGGAAAGATTACCTTTCGGCAATCCGGAGGTGATAAAGGTAAATTCTTAAAATTGCTCTCCTTTTAAGATATAATGAGATGCTCTAAAGATCAGAAATATTATATAGATAGTGATAAAAAAGAATCCTTACAATTTGTACTATAGTATTTAAGTTGAATTGTTCCACCGACATGACGATTTACACATTCGAAGTCTATAGCCTCGCCAGCTTCGTACCAGTAGTGTGATACGGCATCATATACTTCATCTGAAGAGTTAAGTGCAACAGGTTTCAATTCTATACCTCCTACAGTTACGTTCAAATTATCTGCAATAAAGTTTATAAGTCTAAAGTTAGTTATCTGCCTATGAAGTACTTGTTAACATCCAGTGCATTATTTCACATCTTCTCCAGTAATGGATTAAGTGCTTGGACTATCACTATCTCTATGGGTATTGTAAGAGGTGAATAAAGGAGCAAGGTATAGAGGATAACATCACTGGAAAGAGATGGAAAACTTAAAACAAACTGTATGCCGATTCGTCTGGCCAGTATGGTATACTAGGACAAAACGTCCTTTCTAAGAAGAAAAGCATTTCTAGCAATGAAACCGTAAAGGTTGTTGATTATTTCTGGATCATTGTGTTCGAAGTCTACAATAGATCTACTGCAGTAGACCCTTTGTTACGAACACCAAATTTTTCATTTCCCGTTTTTTACATCTCTTCATAAAATATCACCTTCATCCGATTTTTTATCTATACAGGAGGGGAGGGGGTTGATGACCCCATTTTTCATTAGATAAAAAGTGTCTACCAAATGTCGAAACGTGGGGCTCAAGGATAACCAAATACGTTTCCGCCCTTTGTATCTCCAAAAATCTGGTGAAGGATATTTGCTTCTGGTTACTTCAATCATTTATTAAAAACAATGAAAATTTGCTTAGCACTTGGTTTTGGTAGGGCTGTAGTTTCACTCCGCTCAAGGTGAGTCATTTGTATCATTCCAAGATTATTTATTTATACAAAACGATTAAGCTTAATGGAGATTTACGATTTGCGCAAAATGCCAAAATCGATCAGAGTGGCGACTTTGTAATGTAATGACTATGCCAGACGAATAACGATTAATAACACTTACTTATCCCTATAACGTAAATGCCAAATATCACATCTTGGGTTAAAGAGATTTCTTTTGTTAAGGTGCATGCCCATATTGTGCTCATATCTTTTGATGCTGATGAAACCTGTAAAATATAGCAAATTGTTACCAAGAAAGATTATTCTAGAACAACCATCTACACACAAAACAGTTCACACAACAGCGAAAGTTCTCGTTGATTTCTTGAGGCACAGAACTATCGTGGCAGAGCCATACTTCGGCATGCATGGGCCGGCTTGACCGGAGTAACACCACGGTCTTACCGAAAACCGGTGTGAAACAGCGCCTGCGCTGTGTTTCACAATCTAAATGATATATATATGTTTAATAGGCTTAAACCTTCAACGGTGACACTGAGTGATGATTACCTTTTTTTGTTGGTACGTTAGTTTTTGGAGCATTTTAATAAAGTGAAATTTAGGTGGCAACAGCTTGCATGCTGTTTACCTTTCATGTAATACTATTCTTCTCATAAGGCATTTTGCCGCATTTTGGAAACTAGAAGCTATGGCTCGACAGTGTTTTCATCTAATTCACTTTGATAATACAGCATTTCTGTGGCATCTGTTTGTTTCTATCTGTAGCTTCTATTCAATATGCATAAATGTCAAGTAGTGTCTTAATTGAATAAATGAATATGAATTGAATTAGACACGTCTGCTTATTTGCTCTCTATTCCATAAAAAACAATGAACCTGACAACGATATACATAGCGTTGATTATCGGTTGATTGTCGCGCGTTGACTCGAGCACATTCGCCGGCGCGATTCTTGGAACCGAAACCGTTTATATTCCTACTCGAATGTACTAGTAATAGCGGCTCATAATATAAAAAGACATCTCGCGGGCCGCAGTGCAGTTCAGTTTAAGTTCATCAGCAACCCGTGTACCGCTGCTGGACTCGAGTCTCCTCTCACGCTGGCCTAGTGCAGATTGGGGACTGGTCAGACGACATTGTGGCGACGTAATCTTGTCGTTGGATATTTTCAAGCTACCCAAAGGCCTCCAACTAAGCTTTACGACTGTTACTGTTATCCTAAGATAACAACCGGGAACACCTACTCCAAGGAGACTGATGAGATGAGAAGGAGGTGATTAAACCAGCGGCCTCAGCGACAGCTAAGGACTGTTATTCTTTGCTAAACCTAATGTGATTTAAGGAGTATTTTTAATGATGTCTCTTTTACACGTCAGAAGGTTTATTTCTTACATCCATCGAACCCTTACACGTTTTGACCTTAAAAAAGTTGTAACCTTATGAGGTATTAGTAGTAATTAAGTACTGTCTCGTAAGAATCAACTAAAAAAACTGACCAGGATATCAGCACGCCAACCAAAGAGAATTATAACCTGACAAAAACCCTATTCTAATCCATTCATTATGATATAAATAAACAAAACCTCTTTTAATGGAGAAGCCTATATTAATCAGTATACTATTAAAATATGGTGGTGAAGATAATAACGAAAAAGTAAAATTCTTACCATAATTACAGAATTAAACTGGATTTCTTCTTCAATGTTCTCTAGTTTTGTTGGAAAATCATATAAGGCATTGTAATGGCGATAGCATCTGAAAAATAGTCATGTTATAAAGAACCGACATTATTTTACATATAGATGCAAACACATACAAGTTACCGCACATACACATAAAAAAGTATATGAATTGTTGGTTCTAACTTGGCCAATTTTCAGTATAGAACATCCCTGAGAGATTACCCATACAGACTCAGCCAGTCGCAGTGTTCTTATAAAATTATTAAAGCATTAACTCTTTGTTTATGCTTACAAAGTTGATTTAGAGGTAGTAGTGCCACGTTGAATTCAGCACGAAAGGACCTCAAGTATGGTGACCACTACTATTGGATTCTGGTCATGCTTCCCATCAGGCAGAGTAGAATCATTGTGGCAGGCTCATATATTTAGAATAGCAATATGACAGCCGTTGCCGCATTTCTGTCAATGACTACATCCTATTATATGCCGCCTATGCTTCTTATTCTATCATTCGTCTTAGAGAAGATATTTCTAGTACACACAAGTTTTATTTCTTCAAGTCTTTGTGCCATACTAAATTTCCGTACCATACATTGAAATTAACGCCTACTCACAGAGGTCCTTTAATAGATGCGTTCTGACTATAAGTTATGCTGTTATTCAGATTATAAAAAGCCAAGTTACTCCTTATATCATCAGCTACCTGCCTGCTATATCTATAGATATATAGGCAAAACATTTGGAAATTGAGTTTATGATGACACCTTTATATCTTCTTAAGCATTTGGTGATTTGAAATTACTAACAAACTCTTCTACTTTATTTATTTGTTAAATAATATATGTATTATCTTGTCCTTACCGAGCCTCTGATGCGTAATAATTCAAAATGGTAATACTGAAAGGTTGGTTTTCATAAACTGCGTAAGTCTTAACTGTATCAGAACGGTCAGAATAGACTATCGGGGCAATGGTAAATAATATTTCTTCTTTTTTATTTTCCAAAACTGAAATGGAATAAAGATTTACTACAAAATTAAATGTTTATCCTGCAACAGTTTATCTTGTGATTTTTCAAAAATTCATTTACCCTTCTAAAGTTTGTTACCTAATCTCCTACCTAATCAGATCTCTGTGACAGTTGTCACAAGATCTACAATTTATAAATTTTTACACGCGGCTCCGCCTGCTCATTTATTGGTTATCGCAACAATGAGTAGCCTAAGTCCTTCACCAAGAATCAAACTATCTCCATGGCAAATTTCAACGAAATCAGTGCAGTGGTTAGGCCGTGAAAGCAGGACAGACAGAGTTACTGTCGCATTAATATTACACTTTATTTATTTAACAATGGCATGTGAATAATGAAAGAATTTTAAACATTATTGCTTGTTCAAAGATATTACATGGTTTTCATAGCCTATATATTTTGAGGGACTAATTCATTCAGCAGTGCACATCGATAGGCTGATGATTGACCAGGATCAGGTACATCGATGGATCAGGTATCTAAGTGAGACAATATAATCATTATGGACGCCTTCTCACAATATGAAAGACTCAGTTCATCAAATTTTACATCAATATCATCATCAACTTATTTAACTTAACTTAATTTAACTCTGTCTGCAAGAATAGGGACACCGATGTATTTTATTTAAGTTTACCATCTTTTAAAAGAAAATTGTCATTGTTTAGCTAGGAACGGCGATTTTAGATTTTCTTTTGTAGCATGTTAGTTGTGTATTTGATTGTGTATTGCGAACTTCTTGGAATTTCTGTCTTGTATTTACTTGTTATTCTAGTGTTTAAATTATGTATTTATTTTTCTTAAGTTAGGGGATGCCATAAGCTCCCAACTATCAGTCTTCACATATTTTTTGCTTTCCGTGGCAACCTGTAATTAAGGCAGCACCAATGGTTGTATATTACTGTTATGAACCTCTTAGCTTTTAAGGTGTATGTTCTTGGTTCTTAGTTGTCCAAATATTATTTTCATTGTGGGAGAGCCACGCTTCGGCATAAATGGGCCGGCTCGACCGGAGTGATACCACGGCCTCACAGAAAACCGGTGTGAAACAGCGCTTACGCTGTGTTTCGTCGAGTGGGTGAGGATACCGGAGGCCCATACCCCAATCCAACGCCCCTATCTATATCTATATCCCCCTCACCACCCCCCTTCCCCCAGGCCGCCATAGTGTGGGTCACCATGCTGTATTGTTCTTTTTCGCATTGAGGATGATGACCACCACTCTAGGATTGTGCTCATGCTTTCCATCAGGCAGGGCAGAGTCATTTTGGCGGTTTAAATATAAAAAAAAAAACCAATTACTATTATTTTGGCCAACTACACTGCGCTGGTCTGTTGGAGTGCTATATAATTTGTTTCAAGTTAACCTTCTATTTGCCGTGATGTTGTACATCGTTTGCTGTTATAGTGGGCTCTTACGATATTCACGGAATAATGTGGACTTGTTATATTTCCAACTCTTCCAATTTTCTTCTGATTGATTCCGTTGCGTTATAATACAGTTTAATTTTTCTTCGGACTTCTCGGTTCGAAGAAGGTGTCTGCTTATTTTAATTTCATTTTGTCTCCCGCTTTGCTAATTGGAAAGTGAACCTATATATCCAACTACTCCAGTTTCCATCTGATTAATTTCGTTATTTCGGATTCTAAGAACATTAACTTTTCCTGGGACTTGTCAAGTGTCATAACTCAGTGTGTTCGTGGGTCACTGCTGTTGATTCTGGTGTACAGGAGTTACAGTGGTGGGCGTGTGGGTGGGATTAGTCACAATTCACGGTATAAGTAGGATCTGGTAGTAATACGTATTCTTGATCCGTCTTACGGTGATTCAACTTACGATGAAGGTTTACTATAATTTTCGTTGCTGCACCACTTTCTTCTTCGCAAATAATTTTTATCTCGTTGTGGTCAGCTCGCATTGTGAGAGTTTCAATCTTACTAGATTTTATTACTGCTTCCGATCTAGCATTTGCACCTAAAATAGCAATGTTTATTGATTATGAAAAAAGTTGAATTGTAAATTTAGTCCACATACATGTCAATAGATGGCGTTATTTACAAACCTAAATCGCGCTGTTAAGAGTCTCCATTGCTTAATGAACGACTACATATATTTAACACTACGCATTATGAAGTCTTCTAAAAGTACTTACCGGATGCGGTTTTCACTAATAGATAGAGTTATATATAATTAATGTTTTCTCGTCAAGGTGACTCGCCTACCCGTTTATTACCGTATACCATATCTCGTATAAAATATAGTTTTGTATTTTTTTCGACCTTACTTTAATATTTACTTATTATCACAAGTTTTGTATACGCCTACATCCTTTTGTAGATTTTTTTTTCTTTCTAGGAAAAGAAAAACAACTAAAGTAAAAAACAAATAAACTCCCGCTCTTTTTGTGTCGCGAGGTACTTTACAAACAAACATGAAACGGACCCAAGGAACACTCAGAATCAGAACAACAATTTGTGGATTACACAAAGTGTTGTCCCATGTGGTGGTTGAACCCACAAAATTTGGTGCATTAGAAAGCGGCGAGTCTACTGCTTAAAGCACTTCTCAGACTTACTTCTGAAAATCCATCGAAGGTTACTCTCGGTCCTAGCGCCACATGCAAGGCTCAAATTCTCGCCCACGCTGTACTGGTAGTCCACAATCCAAGTCGAGTTATTGTTTCGGTATTGGTACATTACATTATTAATCGATAACCCTATTACGTGCAGTTCTGAAAGTGAATAGAGGGTCAAAACTGTGTCTCCTACTTGTAACGATTTTACAGGACCACGATTCTATAGTAGAGACTTCCACATACAGCGCCATCTACCAAAAACACACCAAACTACGGAGTAACGACTAATCGTGTTTCACAATATAGGCATTTTTGCATTGGTTTCGCCAACGTCAAACTACAGATATCACCACTCCTAAAACCATCTATTTCAAAAAATAACTCATAACGGTACTTAATATTATACCTATACATCTAGCTAAATACTAACCTTTTGGATCTAAAGCTAACATTATGTTGGCCGTTGTATATCCGATTACTTCACATCTAAGATGTTCCAAAGTCATGTTTTTGGTGTCTAATGTTATTGTTTTTTTCCAAAGATCAGTACTTGTTTCTGAAAAAACAAAATGTGATTTAGTACTAAAAAATATAACGTCTAAGTTGTGTGACTTGAAATCGATTGAAAAGTAACACCATCTAACAAAGACACAACGAACTTTATCATAGCTACTAATCCTGCATCGCGCAGTTAAGTTTTCACTCCATTAGTTAGTGTTTGGGATTTATAGAAAATAACAAACAAATCATTTTCGTAATAAATTCTTAAATTTTCATATAATGCATTGTTTCTTGACTTCAAAGACCAGAAGATGAGAGGTAAGATGACAACCTAAATTATAATATATTTTTAAACTAAGTTTAGCTTAGCTTTTCTTTTTCCTTACCTTCTAGAATCCTGGATTTTAAGCGTTCATTATTTTCAGTACCAAAGTTTAGATATCCAGGAAGATCTTTGTTTTTTTCACAAGTCACATTTAGGATTTGACCATCAAAGAATTTATATAAGTATTCTTCTTTGTCCAGATGTGCACTGATACTTCTCGGTATTATTTTTAGGTTATTCACAATAATTTTGGTACCGTATACTCTTTGAAATTGCACTGCAAAAGATGGCATATATTTCTCCTTTTTATATGTTATTAACAATAGCTAGCATTAGTAATAAATACTGCCTCGCGAGGGACTTTATAAATATTCACAAAACGGGCACAAATAGCTCAATTGACACAAAACAACAATTTGTGGATGACACAAAGATGACTCAAGTGGGGTTGAAACCATAACACAGTGCAATAAAAACGCTCTTGTAAGTCATTATACGTGGGAGAGTCATGCCTTAGCACTGCAGGATCTATTTCATCACTATCATAAGCCTATGGCAGTCCAATCAGAGGCCTCTCCAATTGAACGTCACCAGCCTCCATCGTACGAACCTGCTTAGCTTGTGATATAGCTGACCTTGCGTTGTTTTTTACCAAGTGTGTGAAGCTATCTGGGTAGATATTGATTCGAGGATAAAGCGGTTTATTGCTGACCGAAGCTAGTTACTATCAGCGATCTGCCTGTTTGTCCCTTAAACCCTAAAACAACTATGGATAATTTACTTACCAGGACCATTTCTATTCTTAAAACTCGCCAGTGCTTCATCGAAACGGTCTGTGCTTCCTTCATCCTTGTATTCTTCCAATAGATTTTTCTTTTGCATACGTACATCTAAAGAGTCTTCTTGCTCTGTAATAACTTCAATAAAATCATTTCACTGCCTGGTACAGGACAGCATTCGTGCTGTCCTGTTTCGTTGGTGAATGCGTGACCGGAGGCCCAATGATGCAGAAGCATCCCATGTGTGGGTCACCATATGCATAATCTACATTCGCAGTGGCCAGTACGACAGGAGTCCTAAACTCTATAAATGTCTAAAATGTTCATGCCCTTGTCACTGTGGTGATGCGTCGAACTACGCAGTAACCAAGGAAATGAAGAAATTACTGATCCTGAATCGTGCAATAGAAATTTTCGTGCCGATTAGCATATATACAATATCTCAACATCAACGGTTGGGCTGTGACTCTCCTGGCTTGGTTACCTCGTCTGGCCGGAGGGTCCTCCCATTGTATTGGAGGGACAAGACACCTTTTCCTCCACATAACTTTTAGTTGTGTTCTTGGGCGGCAGTAATCACTTAACAATAGGTGACCCAAATGCTCGCCTGTGCCCTATCCCATGAAAAAAAATTAACACCTCTCCTTCCGCCCCCTAAATTTCCCCTTTCTCTTCACTACATCATCGACACAGTCTTTCGGTATAGATGTCGTTGTCAAAGTCGGTATAAAGATTCTCTATCAACGAACTTACAGCTACTAAGTTTTTAGTAATATACTTACTATTTGACATCGAGGCTTCAGGTCTTAGCTTAAAGATAGTTCTGTATGCGTACCCATGATAAAAATTATTTATTTTTAAGTCATATTTACAGTCAATTATATAATTGTTATCACTGGCGTGCATAATTTTCTGGAAGTTCGGTGGCTTCTGGCGTGACATTCGATCAGTTTTAACCAATATCGTCCCTAAAAGGTAAACATGATGTACCTATACTTTACTTCATAATATTCTATTCTATATCTAATTCTCTTTTGTTGATAGGGTTGATAATCCCATTCACATTTAGATCTCCAGCTTCTAGCGAAAGCAAATTTATGCTTCTTCCTCTAAAAATCACCTTAACGGCTAGTTTCAAGCAGTGTGTTCAAGACAGGACCTGGACCTGATTTCAGATATCCCTGGAATCCAGTTCGCGTCTAAAACCAGCCTAACCAAGGTAATATTCTATAAACTTAAACGATAATATAAAACTAACAAATGTAAATGGAAATGACGTCGTCTCAACGCTAAACCACATGATCAAAATAAAATATGAGCCAATAGGACATGAGACAGAGGTGTTAGAGAAAGAGGATCGACGAAACAGGGTACAGGCTCTTAGGGAAGCTAAGTAAGTTCCTTCTCCAATAATTAAAACTTACACGACGTTCACCGGCCTGGCTATCATGAATCAGGCTGTCTACTACTGCAGTTACGGCGGCCCATAGGACTCAACCATGACTCTAGATTTCCAGAAGTACTTGAAAGATGGATCTGACCAACAGGCGACCGATTTGCCCTACAACACCATAAAAAAGACTATTCTTACCGTATTGATCATAATACACGATGTATAGAAACCCCACATCAAGCTGATGGCACACCAGATCAATGGATTCTCCATCTTCATACCAATAATATGCAATGTTATCATAATCGAGTTCTGTTGATTCTGATAGAGAGTTATTCAATTCTACCCCACCTACAGTCACTTTTATTTTAGCTGAAACACAAGGAGATGAACATTATTTTAGAGAATTTTACAGTATAAACAAATACGAAGTGTTATTCATCCCATGTATGAATAACTGGATGGAAAACTTGAAACAATACCCTACACCCGTCTGGCCAATATGGTGTAGTAAGCCAGAAACTTTTCTATCACACAAAATTAGTGTGGCCATTGCTAATGTTCCAATGGAATATCTGAAATAATCTTTATAGTACTAGTTTATGCCCGCGGCTCCGCCCGCGTATATGCCGGTTATCGTCTGAAATAGTAGCCTATGTATTATTCTGATGTATAAGCTAAAATACTATAAAGTTTCATCCAAATCCGTTGAGTAGTTTTTACGTGAAAGAGTAACAAACATCCATACTTACAAACTTTCGCGTTTAGAATATTAGTAGGATAAAATGAGGTCGATTCAACATTAGGTAGAGTGATTCAAGACGAAGATTTACACTTTTTTTCTTTTTTTAGATCTAACACGCAAAGTCATTTAGTTCTAAATTAAGCATTGATTGTACTTTGAGTACTAGGCAACTGAAATATATACTATTTTTGTAAATAGATACACACATATTATACATAGAAACTACCAAACTCTGAAACATATATTCATAGATCCTTCAAACTTTTAATTCAAACATTTATATGAGAAGCCGGGTCAGGATGCTCGCTAGATATAAAAACAACTTACGTTTGCCTTTAACACGAATATTGAAAGTGACAACTTGAGCAGGTTTATTAATTCTGCCAAAAATGCACTTCCATTCCGTACTCATATGTTCTTCAGCTTTTTGAACCTGCAAAAGAAAGAATAAAATATTTACCTAACCCAACATTTTTTTAGTAACAAACCATTGTTAGTTGAAAGTAATGCGTGACGATTATTAAGATAATTTATTTATTTTATCAGTATCTTGACTATGGTTTTTCATGCTCTCTAAAATTTCATTGTATGCGGTGTCGTCGTGGGGCGGGTCATTTCTTTCCCTCTGATTTGGCGAAAGAGTCGATGGCTGGTCTATGCATCATACTCGTGAACGGACGCTGCTTAGGCTGACTGGTCGGCCCAGACAGCGATGCTTTAGTCAATACTATTAATTTGGTTCGTTCAACTGCAACTCTAGCTTCTTAATCCGGTCACGAATTATTTTTAACAGTAGATTTTGCAACTGAATGTAAGTAGGTGAGCATTGAATGATTTCTATGTTTAAGTTCAGACCTTTAATGGTATCAATGAGTGTATTTTGTTTTATTTTTGTTAGTACGTTAGCTTTTGAAGCAATTTCATATAACGAAATTCAGGTGGTAACAGCTTGCATACAGTTCACCATTCATGTAATACTAATACTATTGTACCTGAAGATCTGACTTTTAAAAAGAGTGGCCACGAGTTACTTTGCCAGTATTCTTCTCATAAGGCCCTACGCATTTTGGAAACTGGAAGTTATGGATCGACACAGGCAGGCAGTGAATTTTGGTGTTTTCACCTAATTCACCTTGACAATACAGTACATCTGGCTCCTGTTTGTGTCGATCTATGATTTTTATTTGTAGCTTCAATTTAACGTTCATAAATGTCACTTAGTATCTTAATTGAATAGATGAATTTGAATACTAGCTAAGCTGAGCAACTTCGTCTGATTGTCTCGAAAGGAATCAATTTTCCCGGGTTTTGTAACATTTTTCACTGATTCCGAGGTCCCACTGGTTTTAATAGGAACTTTTGTAGCCTAAATGCCCACCCTAAAAGCCATCCCGATAATTGGGCTTTCGAATACTAAAAGAATTATGAAAATTGGTCCTGCTGATCACGCATGATGCCGTGACAAAGGGAAATAACAATTATTTATATATAAATAGGGAACTGACAAATACAAATATTTTATTATTAGACAACACACTTTACAAACATTCATAAACCGGACATAAAGAACACAGACTGAGAACAACAACTTGTAGATCACACAAAGTGTTGTCCAATGTGGACTTTGATCCCACAACACTTCGGAATAGAAAGCGACGAATTTACTTAACAAAACACTACACATCTAAGTCAAAACTAATTCAATAAACTAACTCAATATGTCAATAATCAAATAGTTTGCAGAGTGTGTGAGTATCACAAACCTCCACTTCCAGAATCCAAAACCTCCCTTTCCTCCAATCGTAGGAAGGGAAGGCTGTCTCGGCTATCTGGGCTGTGAGTCACTCCTCTGAGTAACGCGTCTATTTGAAGATTAGTCAAAATTTCAAAATTGTTTATAATTTCTTCTGTATATGAGTCGTATGCGCAGGAACCGGCTCTAGCGTGGCTACTAGCCTCTAACAAAAGATCAACCTAAAATTAAAGCGTTCGTGCTGTCCTGTTTCGTTGGTGAATGCGTGACTCGGAACCAATAATGCAGAAGCATCTCAATAGGCTATCCATATATGGATCACCATATGCATAATCTACATTCGCTGTGGCCACTATTATCGGTTTCTGCTCATGCTTTCCATCAGGTAGAGAGAAGTCACTTTGGCAGACCCATACATAAAAAAGAAGTCAGTCTTACCTTAATCACAGAGTTCCATTTACCATCAACCATGATCAATTCAACGTGCCATGTCAGTGAATTTGGTTTATCTTTGCCGCGGCAACTAAAAAAACAATAGGCATTAGAATTGCTATCTATTCGCGTTAAGAAAATAGTGACGCAATAATGAACTGATTCTCTTCAAAAGAATGAACTATGGATATTTTTCTCATTATTATTGATGCTATTGTAATAATAAATAGTTTTTTTGTTAAATTTTATAAAAATGGATCCTGGCTTGATCGATTTATCGCCGCCGAAACAACCTGTAGGCAGGAATTAAAACCAACCACCAACGCAACCTGTTTTGAGGAAAATCGCCGTAAAACTCAACTTTTGATTCAGGCTATAAATTGCCTGTTTACGTTATTTTAATTTAATTTGTTGAGTCACTGCTATCTGTTCAAGTAATTAATAAATACTATATATGTAAAATATATACATATAAATGCTGCTACCTGTTCTAATTTTAATTATATGTAACATATTAAAATAATTAAAATACCCTCATCATCATCAACACATTTTCAACATATTCCTAATGCGTCACCGCATGGACGAGTGAATATATCAAATTAATTAGGACTTTTTTCTATTTTCACTAAAAAGAATATATGCTTATAAACCGATAACCGTTGGGGTAAACGAGTTCTTGAGTGGAGACCGCGTCTCGGCAAACGTAGTATAGGACGTCCACAGGCCGGGTGGAGTGATGATTTGCGCAAGACGGCTGGCAGGAGCTGGATGCGAGAAGCCATAGATTGAACTAAGTGGCGTGAAATTGGAGAGGCCTATGTCCAGCAGTGGACTGCGATAGGCCGATGATGATGATGATGATGATGAATACATGCTTGTAAGAATATACAGTTCAATGTTTTTAACAATGTGTAGTCTAGTACATTTCTATTAATCACATGATACTATAACAGATAATTCACTCTGTGACTAATTGACATAATATAACAAGTAACGCCACTATATTAATACATATTTACGCGAAAATCAACCTGATTGTATTTGAATGTATGTAAGAAAGTAAGCTTTGGTGTGTCGTGATTCAAATTGGTCAACAGAACATATCCATATTTGTCCATACTAATATTATAAATTCAAAAATAAGTCTTTCTGTTTGTTATGCTTTCACAACTAAATCGTTATACCAAAGACGCTGTCTCCACTCCAGGACACGCTTACTCCAGCGGTTAAATAGCGACATTTGCAACCAGGCCCTTGCCACTAGTCTACCTACTGACGTTCAGAGCCATATATCATTTGGGATTAGGGAATTTCATTTGAGAACAACGGACCTGTGACGTCACGTAGTGTAAATACCATAATAATTCTATGGGTTTTGTAAGAGGCGACCAAGGAAACGCAACATGACTGCAAAAATACGGCAAATTTGTAAAAAACCGTATATTATTCTACCTGGCTGGCGATGAATAGCAGGCTAAAACCTCCTTTCTTAAAGAAGCCTAACATTCAGACCGCTAAAGGCTGTTGATGCACAAAGTAAAAAAAATGTAAAAAGAAAAACACTTACATAACCCCAGCTGATGCATAGTCCACAAATGTTATATTAAATGGTTTATCGAGGAAAACAACGAAAGTTTCATTTAGGTTGTAGTTAATCCCATAATTTGATATTTTTTTATTGATTTTAATATTATAATTTTTGTTCTCGAAAAATGGATCTGAAAATTTAAACAGATTCGTAAAGTTTATGCACACAAGGAAAAAGCCACACTGGTCAGGGACTATAAATCGATCTAACTATTTTTAGACAATTTACCAAAAAAAATAACAATAATATGTGAAAGGCTCTCGTAGCCAAGTCGTAAGCGTTTCGCATCGATTCTCTTTCTATAATCGCTAACACTTCTATTTTCTTGTATTATTGGCTAATAATTTGTTTTGACCATTATACTAGACGGAAGGCGTCATTCCTATACATTTGACTGTTTTCTATTAACGTTTACAATTATTTAATTTTTATTGTAGGGTGAAATTTGGCTAGGGGTCAGTTCAATTTCGCTCAAATCAAGCATTGTGTGCATGATTGAATGTATTTTTAATTATTTTTTCTGTCTGTCTATAGATCAATCTATTTGTTCCGGTTAAAACGATTGTAGCGATTTTGGTGAGACTCGCTGGCAGATAGCTGATGATATAAGGAGTAACCAAGCTGTTGCTGTACCTCAGTTTGTGGTACACAACAGGGCTCAGTTAGTGAACAAAAAACACATCAATAAACTTACCAGATTGTACAAATAAATTAATGTTTACTATGAAATATATAACACATCGATACATCGTGAAATGTCTTAAAACTTTAGTGACTTTGGTTTCTAACAACTTCACATTTATTATAATGTTAACTAAAGTTATGTATCACGGGCGCTGCGGTTACAACTGTTCTCTTAGGTAGGTACTTCAAACAACTTGTTTATATAGTAATGTAATGCTGACCCACGCAACTCCGCTTGCGTCCCCGGGAAAATATAAAATTGCCCGTCCTAAGGACTGCCGATAGAATTGAAAACTTATTACTTAGAATGTTATTTATACAATTAATGTGTAAAATTAGAAATTGCATAATGTTTCAATTAAAACTATCAATATCAAATAGCATGAAGGTGACGCGAACTCATAAGATTTTCTCCTACCAAAAAGTGCTCAACGCACTTATAGAAGTTTTGTGACGTCAGCATATCAGTAAAGGTGATGGTGACGTGTTGACGAGAATTCTTACGACTTCCCTCTACCAAAAATAGATTTTTGTTCACCTCAAAAGTGCTCAACGCGCTTAAAGAAGTTTTGACTTCAAATCACAAAACAGTCATAAGGACTGCCGACAGAAGTGAAAACTCAAAATTATAAGCAAATATTTGTTTAAGCTAACCTGAAATGAAACTCCTTGCTCTTTAAATAAAATGCGCAATAAAAAGAAGTAAAAAATATAGCTCATGACAGGAGCTTCACGCTTATTGTTCACCAAAAAAGTGCTCAACGCGCCTTAAGAAGTTTTCACTTCGAAAATCCCCGTGTTTGCACCGACTACGGTACAGCCAAAAGGAAGAGTAATATTTTTGGCATTCTATATAATACGTTTGTATTTTTCATCGTAGTATCAAAGTTTCTGAACTGATTTTAATGAATGAGACACCAATAGATTTGTAATGATGGCAATTTTGATATTGGCATATAGATTTTATGAAAAGTTTTCACTAGTTGTTTTAACTAGAGTTTTCCCATCACAAGTACTTCAGAAGCTTCTAATTGTAGAAATTAAGAAACCCCTAACTAAAATTTTTATGCGTACTGGAAGGGATGGATTCAAAGAAGATCCATATTTGCCGACCAACACGATCAGTATGTGAGCCTGCCAAATTGACTCTATTCTGCCCGATGCAAAGCATAACCAGAATCCAAGAGTGCTGGGTATCATACTCATGCGAATGCGGTCTATTGAAATGCTAATGGATCATTGGAAGTAGAATATTCTATAAACCTTTCCCCACCGATGGCGATAATTGGAAAAAAATACTAACGTGTTTCTCTAGTAGGAATATGTTAGAAGGAAAGTATAGAAAAGTTGGTTTTACATTGATACTGGGCTTGGTAAAGAGAAGAAAAGCTTCAAATAAACCCTATACTATACCAATCGGTATAGCCAGCGTAGTATAGGCTTAACTCCAGCAGTTGACTGGTAAAGGCTGTTGTTGCTAGCCTATATGCCTATACACAACAAATTTATAGGAATGACGTCATCTCTACACTAAATCACGTGATCAAAACAAAAACTTACCAGCAATAGAAGAGGATGTATTGTATAGTGTACACTTGTATCTTGTCTCGGGGGTGCAGAGATTTGGGAGAAGTTCAAATGTGTTCATAACAGCAGTTCCCGGATCCCTCCCTTCTCAGGAGCAGAGTGGCACACCACGTAAAAAAAGGGGTGCAGAGACTAAGTTAATTGTTTTTTTCTGTTATGTGGTCGGCTCTTACTAGTTTTGTTTTCTTATTTGTAGTAGAATTATGTTAATTAATCCTTCTTCGACGGAAGGTTTTAACCAAAACTAAAAGAACGATCCAGTACTTTCTTATTCTTTCTCTTCTTTAATAGACAACTCTCATATTAAGAAGAAATTGTAATCATGTGTCGGGGGAGACTTTACAAACATACCTGAAACTGAAAAAGAACAATTAGATTCAGAACAATTAGATTCAGAGGAATAAAATGAGGATCACAAAAAGAGTAGTCCAATGTGGGATTTGTAGAAAGCGGCGTGGAGACCGATTAAACCACTTTCTTTTTTTACGTGTGGAACCTCGGGCCATCACCCCACCGGGGCTTGCGGCGGGGCGCTGCGTTGGAATCGAACCGACTAAAACCACACGGTGTGTCACTCTGCGCCTGAGACGGAAGAGATCCGGGAACTGCTTTCTTATGCCATCCTGACCACTAGCCCAACCGTGCAGTGAAACAAAGTTTCATACAAACAAACATACAAAGATTTCAACATTACAATATTAGTAATAAAATATGAAATTATCAATATTTATTTATCAATGTTTTTAATTAAAGTAGTAACGTACCACAACTTAGCCTTTAATTTCAAAAGTTATTAAATTTAAAAGTCACAAGGAAAAAGTATTTTTAAGCTAAAACGATAAAAATTTTGCTTTTGATGAGCTGAACAGATGAGTTCTGTAAGGCTGTAGGGTGACACCGGCTCGCCCTATACTGGGGGGAGTGCTTAGAAGTCGATTTTGTCTATTACGACCGCCTACTGCTACAGATAAACTTTACGAAAAACAGAGAGCAATTATGCCACCAGTGATCGAAAGATTGTGTTCAATGTGGGTGATAAAATTATGATTAGGGATTATCGAAAGGGGTTTAAACCATGGATTTTAGGGATAGTTATAAAGGAATTTATAACTATCCCTCAAATCCATGGACTACCTATGTTACTGATGTTTATGGTTAACTGAGCAAGAGGCATGTTAATCAAATGCGACCATGTAGCGAAAACATCGATGATTTATTTTAGAGCATTCAAATAAGTTTTACAAACTTTAATTTTAAGTAAGCTTTATTTTATTATGTACGGGGAGAGTGTGAGAACGCGTCCATAGCTTTTTATTTGTCTTGTTCGGATGCTCGCTCTCTCTCTCCCTCTCTCTCCCAGGCTGTAAAGGTGTCGAGTTCGTGTGCGATGTATTTGCATAATAAATTGTGGCTACTTATAAAGATATTAAAGGCTGCATTTGGTAAACTACGTGGGGTCTTCTCATTATCGACCCCACAGTTGCTAAGGATATATAATATCCACCAAGTGTAGGTTGGGGACTGGCAAGACAACGTTGTGGCTACGTAATCTTGCCGTTGGATGTTTTTAAGCCGCCCAAAGTGCTTCAACTAAGCTTCACGACTGTTGTCATTCGATATCAGCTGGGAACTACGCCTCCGAATCACGGAGACAGTCATGGTATTGTGGCACCAGCGTCCACCCATCCAGGTACCGACCGCGCCGTCTTTGATTACTCGGTGATTGTTTTGAATCAACAACAATCGGCAACTGGGCTATGAGCGCCTACTCCGAAATCTGTCCTAAAGATGACTGTTATGGCTTAAAGAGCCGTGGATATTTACAAGCTCAAAGTCGCTCAGTTTGCTATACAAAGTCGCTCAGTTTGCCCAGAATGCTTGGCGTTTCTCTGAGAGATCGTATTAGGAATGAAATGATCTTGCAGACAGCAACGGTCATCTACATAGCCCATGGGATTACTACGAACTGCCGTAGAAGAGTTCCGGAAAAGAAACCGCGTATAGGCATACGTAGTGTAGGGTGTACGTAGGACGCCCACAGGTTAGGTGAAGTGACGACTTGTGCAAGACGGCTGACATAAGCTGGATGAGAGAACCCCAAAATAGATCAGAGTAGCGAACAACGGGAGAGGTTTTTGTTCAGCAGTGAACTGCAATAGGCTGATGATAACGTCCGGACAGCTGTACTATGATAGAACGCGGATAGATCTCTCGATCATTCTCGTTTAAACCTTTACGCTCGTAAAAGTTAAGTAGATGACGGGTACTATTTAATTGGCAGATACTCCCTTGTTTTGTGTCTCTTCGGTTGATCGATGAGACGGCGCAGGCGTGCTGTCACCACATACTGTTTAAGGAAGTCGTTATCTAANTTTTTTTTTTTTTTTTTTTGGATATGGCAATCTGTGCCGATGTCGACAATTCTGCCAATGACATATGAATGTAAGAGATTAGTGTTAAAAAAAAATACAAAGATAGCAAAGTGAAGAAGGAAGAAGGAAAACTGATTAAAGTTTAATGGAATTACAACGAATGAAGAAAGTCGTTATCTCATATACCTGTGTCGTGAATATTTGACACTATAATATTCTACAAACATGACATTTTAAAAGTTACTATGGTTATATTTGTTACCGAGTTATAGGTCAGGTAACTTTGTTTCTAACAAGAACGGCGTTGTAGACTTTGAAAGATATTAAAGAAGGAAGTAAAATGGTTTGCAACATATTTACTACATACTGGAAATTAGTAATAGCATTTACAAAGTTTTATGTAATCCTCGAACTTCCAAAAATTAAGGATTTTTTTTTTGACAACATGAAATGCATCTAAATGTCAAAATTGCTGAAAGACTGATATCCATGCCAGCAAACAATTCGAAAAAAAGAATTTGTCGTGTTGTCAAAAGTTTATATCAAAAAATGAATGTCGAAACATTGTTTTAGTGAAATTATCAGTGTACTAAGATATTAATCAACCAAAACATGTACATTAAACGAGCGATAGTGAAATAGTTCAATCATTCAATCGTCTTTCATTGTTAGTTACACTTAGCACTGTTAATAACGTTTCGAAAAATTGGTGAGCATGGATGGGACTTGGGTTCTGATTTTACTCGCTTTGGTGATGTTGGTGGGGTCCTATATCGCTGGGAGTATACCTTTAAATGTCTCCATGTCTGAGGTAAGTTGATATCTTCGAATACTGAACACTAAATAACAATAAAACCATTAGTAAACTTGTAACTATATCGCAACACTTCCGCATCTGTTTTGAAATATTTACGCAAATATTACAAAAGATTTAGATTGCTTTGTATTGGTTAGACGAATATTAAATATGGATTCCAAAAATAACTCACTTACATCCCTAAAACTCCCACATAAGTTACTATTGTTGTATAAAATGTACATAAGTACATCTGCTACCACAAATGGAATGCATAATTTCCCCTTTCACTATAAAAAAGATAGGTTGTCTGACCATACCTATATTTTAAATATGAAAATAATTGTTTTACAACTTATTTTCTGTGAAAAATTCATATATTTTTCACAGAAAACATTCATATAACAAAAAAGAGAATGCATTAACAGTATAAAACTTCTAGAAAGTATTTGCTATTTTTTATTCCTTTTTTGGAGATAAACTTAATGTTACCAGTACAATCTATACAAATAATTAAAATTAAAGTATCTATTTGTTATTTCAAATTAACAGCATTTCCTAAATGTATATGAAAGTAGTTATCATACTAACATCAAAAAAGGAAATTTTCAAATTTTTGTTGGTCTGTTTCCCCTGATCTCTAGAAGTAATGGACTGATTTTGACAGGACTTTTACTGTCAGACAGCTTAAGATATAAGGACTAACTTTGTTGTCTGGATGTTCTTAACTGTACACTACCATATCTAAACTTTCATCATCCACACATTGATATAAACAAAATCTTGTTTTGAAACAAATATATCCAATCTACAGTTTGTTATAGAAATAGGCTTACCATAATGGTTAACATGAACCAATCTTTTACCATAATATAAATTCTAAATGCTATGTTTTTTTAGGACAAACTACAAAAAGTCACAGTATTCGGTGCGGGACTCTTGGTTGGAACAGCATTAGCCGTAATCATTCCTGAAGGAGTGAGGTCACTGTTCAGTGAACGATCGCACCCCACTGTAGTGACTAAAGACTTCACTGCGGAACCGCCTGACCATCATGATGACCTGCATTCGGTTATTGGAATATCACTTGTTTTAGGTGAGACCGATACCTACATTTATGTTTACAAATAATTAAAATTGAAATGTTTACTCGTCATTTTAAATTATCAGCTTTACACTAAATGCATCTTCTTCCAACTAGGCTTTATTATTTCCAACTTTTTTTGGGGTTGGTTTCTAGTCCAACCGGTTTTACCTGATATTATTTTTTCCATGGATTGGTATCAAACCTTCGCAACCATGAGGGTGAACTGAATTCAAAGGTTTAACTAGTTGTCAGTATATTTGAGGGCACTGACGTCCCAATAAAGATTGCCATAGATGTTCATGACAACTGAAACCAATGGCTTAATGTGCTCTCCGAGGAATTCATTCCGGCTTGCTATTAAGAATTTCTTTTAAGAAAAATTCAACAGCAGACCTACCATGGAATCGAACTCGAGACCTTTTGGTTGGCCATCCCCTACACGAACCACTAGACTAACGAGTTATCATCAGCATCAACCCAGAGAAAGACAAAAAATTTAAAAATAATTCTCTAAAAATGGTCCTGTAAGTATGTTCAATACAAGTAAACCAAATTAATTTATAGTTAATCTGGCTTAAGATTTGTAAACAGAACAGATAAAAGGTTTTCCTTTGATAAGATATCTAAATATCATAAATGAGCAAAAATAAATTATTTGATGGCCTGTGTGGCGGTTCCCACATACAACGCAACAACAGAATCACTCTACAGCGCCATCTACCGAAGATATGTCGAACTATGGAGTAACGAAGGAAACTAAGAAACTACCAGTCCTAAATCCCGCAATAGAAGTTCTCGCGCTGATTAATATATATATATATATATAACAACCCATTTTTTTTACTTGTGGAAACACCCTCGGCTCTTCACCCAACCGGGGTTTGCGGCGAGGCGGTGTGTCGGAATCGAACCGACTAAAACCATACTACGCTTTTCTTAAGCCATCCGGATATATACAACAACCCAACATTAACCGTTGGGCAGTGGCCCACCAGGCATGATCACTTCGCCTAGTTGGAGGTTCATCCCTTTGTGTTGTAAGGATATGATATCCTTTCTTCCACGCCTGTTTGTTAGCTGTACTGACTGATAATCAGAAGGTTATGGGTTCGATTTCATCTCATGGAGGCTAAGGGACGAAACTGCGCAGGATAATAGCACCGCAATTAAAAGAAAAACTTGAAACTAACTCTTTTGGCCAGCTTTGTATATTATGATACCCAGAGATTGTTATTTGTTATGGAAACTAGGGGGCAAACTAGCAGACGTACCACCTGATGGTAAGCGATTACCGTCACCCATTTATTATTACCCAGCAGTAGGTTCTTAAGCAGGAAAAACCAAGTGCAATTTGGAGTCGCGCGTTAAGGGTTGCTAATATCGAGAAAAAAAAATACTTTTCTTGCATGAGCTCACAAAGAGTTCTCTTTTAATTTTTTTTAGCTTTATCGGCAATAGTAATACATCTTACGTGAAAATTTCAACTGTCTAACTATCACAATAACAACCCATAATGTCCCACTGCTGGGCTCGGGTCTCCTCTCAGGAGAGGGTTAAGGCCATACATCCCCACGCTGGCCAAGTGCGGGTTGGGGACTGGCAAGAATACGTTGTGGCTACGTAAATCTTGCCGTTGGATGTTTTTAAGCCGCCCGAAGGCCTCCAACTAAGCTTCACGACTGTTATCTTATGATAAGAACCGGGACCGACTGCTTAACGTGACCTCCGAATCACGGAGACGCTCATGGTAACATGCCGCTAGCGGTCACCCATCCAGGTACTGACCGCGCCATCGTTGATTACCCTCGGTGTTTTTCTAATCACCGAGTGCAACTGGGCTATGAGCGCCTTTCTAACTATCACAGTTCATAAGAACTATATATATAGCCTGGTGACAAACGGAACGGAAAGTATTTGCAGATTATACAAACATTTGGTTCGACCCGGGAATCGAGTCCGAGACCTCAAGCACAGCAGTCGCATACGCAACCACTGCGCCATCGAGGCAGTTAATCTCTAAAATAAAAACATCTAAATAAATACACAAACAGCCTCTTAAAAGTCCACTGCTGGCCAGAGGCGTTGTGTTTAGATGTCCGATATATATTATGTAGACTACTAGACTAGTATTTCTTATGCTTTCACATATTTCCAGGTTTTGTGTTTATGTTACTGGTGGATCAGATGTCAGCCCGGTTCAACGACCAAAGTAACCCGATCGAGAAGAATGTGACAGCTACCGTGGGGCTGGTAGTACATGCCGCTGGTGAGTTGGTCTTCCTTCCTACCCCTATTAATTCCTGGCTACATTAGGAGGGTTATGTTTTGAAATGTTGCGTGTAAGCTTATTGGTCACTCTCAGTAGTATGTCTAAACGACTTGACAAATTTAAATCCTACTAATATTATAAACGCGAAAGTTTATAAGCACGGGTTGATGTTTGTTACTCTTTCGCGTAAAAACTACTGAATGGATTTTAATGAAACTTTACAATAATATAGCTTATACATCAGAATATTCACGCAATATCTTTGTACCGCGGGGCTCAGCTAGTGAATAAATATTTCTGATATCTAAATCCAAAACGCCATATAGTACCAACCTAAGCAGAGCTTGTATATGGGTACTAGACAACTGATATAAATACATGTATACTTTTCTTTGGAAATACATGCATATTATACATAGAAAACAGCCAAACTCTCGACTGTGCGACTCGGGAATCGAACTCAAGACTTTGAGCACAGCAGGCGCATACGCTAACACTGCGCGAATACCTTTAAATGAGCAATTCTTATATATAAGTATATATAATGTGAATCTCGGAACTCCAAACATTTCATGATATGCACTATACATGGGGGTTTGGCCTCGAAAAATCAGTCCAGCAAGGATTCATTTTTAAAGTCTGTTTTTAAAGCCCTAAGCCACAGCATATTATATTTTTATTGAGAGTTGTCTTAAATAGAACATTGAATGTGATCGTTTACATAATAAAAAAATTAACGTTGTTGAACTTACATTGCCTTAGTGATAGATGTCAGCAATATCGCTGACACAATATGTACAAGTATTTTTATAATGATAATGTTCTCCTATCCGATTTCTGCCGCGGCGGCAAGTTTTAACGAAAACCAACCAACTACGCAGGAGATATTATAGTGCACTAGTGTGTGCGCAAACACAGGTGCACTCTCTGTTCCCTCTCTCATAATCCGATAGGACGGTTAACTGACACGATCGCGGTGAGATCAGGCGCAGGACTGACAGCTTTACGTGCTCTCCGAGGCACGGGGGTTCAGACCCCAACTTCCAAACTGTTGTTAAGTAAAAAAACTTCCGAGCTGTTGTTAAGTATTTTTATAATCAGAAAAACACTATAACACATTTGGCCCGACCTGGGATTCGAGCCGGAGACCTCTTGATTGGCAATCGCATACATCAGCCGCTAGACCAATGAGGCAGTTTAAATTCATTCCATAATTTGATACTCATTGCGAATGCAGACATCATGATGACACAAAGTATGGTTGCCTATTGCGATGCTTCTTCATCATCAGACCCGTGTCTTGCACTCACCAACGAAACATGACAGCTTGAATGCTGTTACTTTAGATTGGTCATGTTAAAGGGTAGGTACCGACACGGTCGAGCCGGTCCGTTCGTGATGTAATCAGCGGTACTTTACTACCTTGAATGCGGGTTGCCCAAGACTAACATTTTTGACACTCTTTTGAAGGTTTTCGTCCAACACTGGATAGTTATAAGTTGAAGTAGTTGGCTCTGCCATGATAGCAGTACGAGTATCGATATTGCAAGGGTAGTTAAGTACGTGTTATATTAGAAATTACAGTTATCACCGTGAAAGCCACAGTATCGTCACGTTTGATTGAATCTACTGATAGCGTGTTGCGCAATTCTGTACCACTCAATTTGCACACGATTAATGTAGCCTGCACGTAAAGACTGATGTTAGAAGCGATCGCCACGCCATCTTACTAGGCCAAGTTTTGTGGGTTCAAATCATGGGATATTACTTTGTGTGATCTACAAATTGTTGTTCTGGGTCTGGGTGTTATTTGTGCCCGTTTGGTGTATGTTTGTAAAATCCCCACGGCACAGAATGAACCTACTAATAGTGCGGGGGTTGTCTTTCGAGTCCGAGTCTTTCCCCAAACTAGGTAAAGTCGTCGTCGTCGTCTTGCAGTCTAATACGACTTGAAAAAAAACTTTCTGTTATATGAAACTTTACAGCAATATAGCTCATACATCAGAAAAACACATAGGCTACTTTTTACCTGACATACATATACGCGAGTGGAGCCACGGGCAAAAACTATATGATAAAATTTATAAATCGTTTTACAATATTTGAAATAGTTGAATCCTATTTAAACACCAATCGCCAACAGTTAGTAGCTCAGCAGAAATAGTTCGTAATATTTTTTGTTTACAGCGGACGGCATCGCTTTGGGTGCAGCGGCTACCACCTCTCATGCTGATGTGGAGCTGATTGTTTTCCTAGCCATCATGCTGCATAAGGCGCCGGCCGCCTTCGGACTTGTCACTTTCCTGTTGCATGCTGGACTTGAAAGGTAACTGGAGATACAGCTGCCTGGTTGCTCAGGGTCCGTCTCCACGAGCGATAGAAACGTGGCGATATTATCGTCATGTACATTTAGCGATACCGTAACGAGTCGCGACGATCGCTGAAGGAATAATTCGCTCATTCGTTGAGATTACTTGACAATAGAATCGCGGATCCATCGCGATTCTCTCGTTCGT
>PKRV01001967.1:0-47969 GCA_003709505.1 Hyphantria cunea
GATTTTCAGAACCGCGAGACAAATCCTCCCTGGATTCACTTTTCGATTTTGTTATGTTTCTTATCTCCACCTTACCAACACATGATTGTTTTTCAAAGTTCTCCAATCTATTTTCTAATACCCTAATGTAGGACACATGTTCTTTACTTTCTTGCCGTAAGCTTTCCAATTCTTTTTGTACTTCATCATATTTTGTCGATAAGGTGGATATAAAAAGATTTATGGTATCATTTTGAGTCTTTATGTCAGTTAATGATGACTCAAGATTCTCCAACTTTGCATTTTGTTTTTCGAACATAACACGAACCTCCTCCATAAAAACAGCAAGTTCACTTTCACGCTTTCGTTTCAAGCGTCCTGTTACTGACGGTTTTTTCAACGCAGCACTTTCAATACTCTCCGTATCCGTCTCTGATACGATTGGTATTTTGGGAGGGGTGTGTTTTAGAGGCATAATTGTTCACGAAGGTTGTTCTGTGACACTAGGAGAGTAGGAGGTCGCAGCAGTGTGGAACCAGACGCAGCAGTGGAGGGATGCCGATTACGTACTTTTATCCTATTTTTGTACTCGTTGCATAGTAATTTTATGAAATAAATATTTATAAACTTAAATTAGTGCGGAGCATTAAGAGCACACCAAACAAAGGCTCCAGTACAAAATGCTCCATGAAAATAAATCAATATTTTATTGCAAAAGCACACTAATAAATGCCCACTCCTAGCTTCTAGCTTCTTATGTCGTGTCCAAAAGGGCGTAAGTACGCCGTATAACGGGGTGCTTGCGCGTTCGCCTCAAAACACTTTTAATAATTATTAGGTGGGTATGCAAACAAAACTTTTTTGTTCTTCGAAAGGATAATCTCCTCAAATTTGCCGTTTTAGCTTTCGCACTGAAATTATATTTTACTCACAGTTAGTGTATAAGATGTAAACAAGATTTCGCACTAATTCCACTGCATATGCCTCAAATAAGATCACTAAAAACTTTTTTCAATTACTGAGCTTGGTAAAAGCAACTTAACTTGAAAGGTGTACGAACATAGATGTAACGAAATATAAATCTTATACAGAGATTTTGAGATCTCACACTTAAAGAATTGATCTTCAGTAAGATCTAGATAACTGGCATCAGCATAATCGATGATGGAGAAAAAAACGAATTGTGTAAGAGAAATCTTGGTCGACGTGGGTAATTAAAACAACGAGTGCGCAACTCGTTAAGAATAACAAAAAGTTTTCTGTGAATATATTGTTCAAGTGTACACACGTCCTGGCAACGAGGTTGAAACCATGTAAAATGATATAGCGAAGACTGTTTTATATCAGTACTTCTTTCGCGATGCCGCCGATAGCCTGTTATGTGTCGTTGCCAAGATAGGTTCAAATAACTTTTTTCTGAAGAGCGTTGCACGCAAATAGGAGACCATAAGCGAGACCTTGGATCTGATGAGGAAAAGATGAGAAACAATAAACGTCACCCCGCACCCATAGACTCCACAGCACACACGTGTGTAGCTAGTAACACATATACAGGGTTAATTTAAATCAGCGCATCACCTCTTGCAGGCAGCTTCACTACATCAATCCCAACAACATTTGTTCTACGACTTTTAACAAATCTTGATAAGTAACCCAAAAAAACAAGAAAATTTTGTTCCCTCGGCCATTTATTGCTCTGTATGTTGTAAGGAATACGTAAAATGACATTGCCCGGGCGCCCCTACCTCGCCCCCTGCATTCATTCGACGTTTCGGTACTAACTACATACTACGGTTCCCCGCGCTTTTTTTAGCCGGTCGATTGAAGTCAAATTTACACTAAGAAAGTAATACTTATCTTAAAATTAATTCAGATTATTACATTTTCACGTTAAATGTATGAATTCAGCTTCTTTACAGAGGTAAGTTTGTTAAAACCCAAGCACGCCTCGATACGTAGGTACCTAATAGGTACCTACAGTGAAACAAAACGAGATGACAATTTATCTAACAACTCGTTCGCACTCTGAATCCATTTCCCTTCATACTTTATCAGACTTAGGTCTAGCTACTTTAAAAAATGCCAGAATCGGTAGACTAAAACCTAAAATCTGCTTAAAAATGTTACTAAAGCAAACTTTTATTTTTTAATGAAGGCGTATTTAAAAAGTGGAATCAGCTTATTTACATTGATTCAATGTCTTATTTACTAATGGATTAGATAAGTATTTACAGATTACCTCGTAAATTTAAATCTCGCTGGTGGGTATCACGCACATATCGTCCAAAATAGTCCCTTCATATCCAACACAAAGACCATACCTAAAAATCAATTGTTCACCAACTCGTGACAGTATCTGCGGATTTGTTTTAATTTGCTCAAACGTCCTAACAATCTTGTCCATTAACATAACGCGGCAAGCCACTTCACCACCGGAACAAATTATGCTTTGCACATGTCCCCACAAACAAAAGTCCAGAGGAATAATATCTTGTGACCTAGGAGGTCACGCGTGAGCTCCTCCACGTCCTATCCACCGACTGGGGTACTCCCTGTTCGTACACGGATCGCAGTACTGTTTATCGTAGGCACTCGCTTATCGAAATAACGCGGAAACGGGTTCGAGTTGCGCACGCGTTTAATCGATCGTGACGTACGACTGACGGCTGAGGTAAATTTCTTAATTTCTTTTGAACTTCTGTGCATCGCCGGCGCCGCG
Organism: Hyphantria cunea; assembly: GCA_003709505.1. Classification (NCBI taxonomy): domain Eukaryota; kingdom Metazoa; phylum Arthropoda; class Insecta; order Lepidoptera; family Erebidae; genus Hyphantria; species Hyphantria cunea. The sequence continues at coordinate 2,699 of PKRV01001967.1, forward strand.
TCACCCCGCAACCCCGCGCCCTGCAACACGTGCCGATATTTTGCCGACGTGAGAGTAATGCGAGTTCAGAGGTAATAAATAAATTATGCATGGAAAAACTAAAATTTTTAAATATTATAATTAAAAAAGTCATAATACAAATATCGTTGGGATTGATGTGGTAAAACGTCTGCAAGAGGTGATGCGCTTATTTAACCCTGTATATGATGGTAAAATTTGCTTTTAGCTCAAAATTAGGTTGGTGGATATATCTACGCAAAGCCTAAACTGCCGCAGCTACAAATTCAACTTTTTAGCAGCTAATACTAATTACATTGTAACTACCCACTGATATTTTTTTTGTAAATTTCATGCTTTAGGGTTAGTTAGTTAGTTACAAGTTAGTCAGTTTTAAGTTGGAAACACGTAATATATAGTATATAAATGAGAATATCGTAAATCGCTTCCGCATACTATTGTATTAAATGAAACACTTAGTATTTCTTAAAAAGATTTATTGATAAAAGCGGGGACATGTAAGCGATAAAAATAAGTACAGCTAACACACGTTATACTTTTTTCGTTATAAATATTTCATAGTTATACTTATATCTAAGTTCGGAATGACAATAATTGTGTCATCAAATGTTAAAAACTTATTCATACAAGCATATTTATTTTTACAAAATTTTTGTAAGTTAATATCTCAAAATTTCCAGAATCTATTTAGTTCAATAAAAACATGGAAATACATTATTATTAAGTACATTCATTTACGCAGGGCTTGGTTCAGTGCAAGCCCACGCAGAATGCAGTAGGCAGGCGCCACTACATTGATCGTTCACCTCTATTAATAAAATGATAAGAATATAAAAAGATAACTAAGACGCGCGCAGTTCTGAATATAAAACTCACTCAAAACTTTCTGGAATCAGACGGAAACTTGGTACACTCCGTCCAACGTTTATAATTCATATACATGTTTAAACAAGTCTTCGATTATTTTTACGGTCTTTGGACGTCTCCCGCCTTCCTTGGCTTCTTGAAACACGAGCATGGTTTCCCTTATCCGGTCCAGCAGATCCTTCAAAGCCGTAGTCGACGGGTCTTGACCACTCAACTTTTTCTCTATCCAATCAACAATGTTCACCATTGCTAGTTGGTTCAACTCCAGTTCAGTTTGTGGTTCTAGGTGGAGATCTTTCATTTCTGTCGCCGATGCTGTTTCTGCCAAAGTGCTTCTTAGCATTTTCAAGTTCTCTCTCAAATATTCTTCGTTTGGTATCACCACACGTTTGCGTTTTGGACTGATCTCTCCTGAGGAAGAATCGCATGATTCTGAAGTACTTTCACACCCAGTAGACTCTTTACGCGCAGAGGAATTTTCACCCTCAAAAGACTCTTTGCTCGCAGAAGGTCCACTGTTTTCTGTTTCCATTGTTTGTGGAGGTTGGGGTAGTTGTGAGCGTTCTTTATAATATGGACAGTTAATATTATGTTCAAGATGAGGATGATGATTCATTTTTGATCTTCAAAATAATTAGTTCAAAACCAGAATTTCGTCCGGTCTAGCTAGTCAGGTAGCAAATTGATAACACACGTCTTCACTGTAAATGCGTTGTTGAGGTAATAAAAGCTTTTTGTTTTATTTGTGACACGAAGGGTTACCAACTATTACATTTTAAAATCTACCATTTGTTACTACCAAAACTACTTTATATTACTCTATGGTGAAATCCGTCAGTTCACAGGCGTAGTTAATTTTAAGATAATTAAAACGACTACACTTACTATACTTACACCCCTGCAACTGGTACACCGAATTGCTGAAGTGTATATAAGGAGTATACTATATCTATCCGTCTACAGGATTAGAACTCGAAACCTATCTAAGTGCAGCAACGAGAGAGGTACGGAGACGTAATATCTCCGAAACTGTTCACTGTGGCACTGGAAGACGTAGCCTTACCCACTTACTTACTTACTACTGGAATTACGTTACTATTTATTAATTTTGAGTGTATCACACATCACATTTGCTGGCCAATGATAGTCGTCGTAATTGAAACCACAGAAGACCTTAGCACAATGCTCGACAGCCTCAATAGGTCTCGATAGTCTCTAAATGAGTGCGTAAAAAGGAAATTATGTCGCACTAACTCCGTAGAAAATAACAGGCTCTACGCCCGAAGTTGTTGACGATAAAGTACATATAGGACAGACTATTCGGCTAGGTACGTTCAACTTTGAAAAAGAGATCTGTCATTTGTCGGTTGAACGACATGCGGGGAGATGCGCTACATCTATTTGTCCAAGTATTTAACTAGTGTGTGTTGCCAGTGATAACGAAATTACACAGACGTGGTAACTCACAATAGAGCGGGAATTCAAAACGATTCTAAATCCAATATTTATATTTTAATACGTGAAGCAAAAAAACTTTGTACTCCTTTTTACGAAAATTACGTGAAATTTCGCACACTTATAGTTTTTATAGGGAAGGAGTGCATAATGCTACTATTTTTTAAGTTATGAATGAAAAACTCTTCTTCTTCTTTTGATGATATGGCCGGATCAGCTATTTCTGCCAATGTCAAGTATTTCAAGTCTTCGAGTCTTCAAATCTTCGTCGTGATGGAATTAATGATAAAAAATATAAAAAATGTGGATGACATGAAATGGGGACCGTCTTTCGCAAAAACAAAAAACGATCTCCCTATGAAAAACTCATTAAATTAATAAAAATAATATTACACAGGCTGTCATGCAAATGACACACACATACAAAAACATGCATATACACAAATGTTTTCTTCTTTTGATGAGATGGCAACCAGCTAATCAGCTATTTCTGCCAATGGCAAGTATTTAAAGTCTTCAGTTGTCATATTGAATGTCAAAAGAAACCATGATGAAATCTATAATTAGATTAGATAGAATAGCTTTAAAAAAAAGAAACCCTAAAAAGTTCCATCTATAAAATTATAACAATTATGGTCGAATTTGGATCTCTGACCGATCACTAGTAAAATTAGTTGCGCTACTCGACTCTCGAGGTTTTGATGTCAATGGATTTAAAAAAAACGTTTGGAGTGGATCGGGGTTTGAATACAAAAAACCACTCCTTGGCTACAGCCGTATACAAGACAAGACAAGAATAAATCAGTATACATAAAAGACCGAATCATAAGAAATTCTTATCAGAAACGATAAAAACGTTTATTTATTTTATTAATCACCGTGGGAGAGCCACGTTTCGGCATGAAGGCTGAGCGAAGTGACACTTGGCCCCACAGAACACCGGTGTGAAACAGTGCTTGACTGTTTCACACCGGTATCAACCCGAGGCCCATACCCCAATCCCTCCCCCATCCCCAAAGGTTTGGGGCAACGGCAATACACTTGTGACGCCCTGGTGTTGCGAGTGTCCATGGGCGGTGGTAAAAGCTTAATATCAGGCGATACGTCGATTCGTTTGCCACTTATTCCAAAAAAAAATGTCATATTAATATATTTCGTTTTTAAATCAAGCATATAGAATTTATAAGGTAAAAAGCTAAAAATATTGACTAAGATTGGTTTTGAAGTCGAGGTCAAGCCGACATATCCATATTAATATTATGAAAATTAAAAAAGTTGTAACTCTGTTATACTGACAGCATTACACAGCTTTCAGGAGTAAGCCGCTGCACCAATTTAAATGAAATCGGACATGGATAGTTTTTGTTTTTTCGAAAGACGGTCCCCAATTCATCTCCTCCACTTGTTTTATATTTTTTATCATTATTTTCATTACGACTTGAAGCCTTAAGATTTAAGGACTTTAAACACTTGAAATTGGCAGAAGTAGCTGATTAGCTGGTTGCCGTTACATCGGAGAGAGACAGAGGACCCTCATAGCCCAGTTGCACTCGGTGATTAGAAACAATCAGCGAGGGCAAGCAACGACGGCGCGGTTAGTACCTGGATGGGTGACCGCTGGTGGCATGTAACCATGAGCGTCTCCGTGATTCGGAGGTCACGTTAAGCAGTCGGTCCCGGATGTTATCATACGATAACAGTCGTGAAGCTTAGTTGGAGGCCTTCGGGCGGCTTAAAAACATCCAACGGCAAGATTTACGTAGCCACAACGTATTCTTGCCAGTCCCCAACCCGCACTTGGCCAGCGTGGGGACGTATGGCCTTAACCCTCTCCTGAGAGGAGACCCGAGCCCAGCAGTGGGACATTTTGGGTTGTTGATTGTTACATCAAAAAAAAAAGAAGAAGAAATTTGGATTGGATATACTTTGATTCTTGAAGAAGAACGTAGGCTACTCTCTACCGCGATAACCCATATACAAGTGGCCGAAGACACGAGCGAATGTTAGTACATATGTATACAGTAAATTGAGTTTTATTATGTAACGTGGAATAGATAAAATCTTACCTTCATTAGATGCACAAGATTCCTGCTCCATCTCTTCTATATCTTCATCAGAATCTTCATCACATCTGAAGTTCATACTCGAATCAATATCACTTACGTCCTCGGCAAAACCTTTTCGTTCGTCAAAGTTCGTTATATCTTTCAAAATATTTTCATTCCTAGTAGATTGTAGATCAACATTAAAGGAAGGCTCTTCGTGTAAATCATTCCTGTCTGAAGTTCTTTCAAGATCACTTTCGAAGAACTCCTCGTCAGTAAGAAACTTCTCTTCGAAGAACATCTTTCTATAAATTTGTCTCATTTTTGTTAACAATTTTGTGTAATACTCTTCTTTTTCGTCATGTTTATTTGGCTCTACTTCGATGATTAATGGTGGTAGGGGACTATAAGGTCTAGGTTCTGGTGTTAATTTACCAGTATCAGCCCTTATAGGGTCTGATCCAGGTGATTCTGAGGAAGTTATTGATTCAGATGTATTTGAATGTTCATGAGAGCTTGAGTAAGATTTCTCGATATAGTTTGAATCTGACGATTGGGAGGGCTCTTCGGGAATTTGAGCTTGTGATGATTGGTAGGATTCTTCAAGAACTGGTGACAGATCTACGGCAAAAGATACAATATTAATTATAAGTCGTGTGGTAAGTTATAACAAGTCAAATATTTATCATGTTAACGGAAGAATTTCATGGGTTCATAGCGCTTATAAGCGCTCTTAAACATTAAAAACTTGTTCCCAAATACAAAATAAAAAACATGTAATTTTAAACACATAAAATACTATGGCTAAATAGTTCATAATTGGTAATAATACTGCAAAGGCTTGAAAAAACAACGAGTATTACAGGTTGTAGCTAAAAACGTGTTCTCTGTCTAAATATTCATGCAAACTTACCCACTGATTGACAATAAACTTAACTTTAGACAATATTTGGATCAACAATAAGTTATACACGATTTTTCACATCTGTCGGATGTGTTTTAAGATTCGATTGAAAGTTAAAACAAATGTAATTGGTTTTTAAACTTACCGCGGTAGGGTATATCGTGAAATAAACTTCTAATTAAATATGCTTTCTTTCTTTGCCATTCTTCGTTGTAGTACCGCGACATTTTTTAAAATGCTAAATGAACATTTTTTTTTAAATATGCGGGTAGTAGGTTAAGCAAATTTAGATTGTATAAAATTTGTTACGTATCCATATAACTGCAGGTAACACTTCTATCGGCCTATGTAACAGAGTGGTATCATTTTATTTAAAAAATATATTTGTGTAAAATGTAGTTGTGCAAAAAATATCACACAGTGCCCGCAAGTAAAATGTATAATATTTCATAAATTATTTTACAAAAGATACTTGATCTATCAAATTAAATCACTTCAATGAAAACATTTTCTTTTTCAGCGTTTCTTAAATCTAAACGTCTTTCAACAGCTGATCACACGAATAGAATAATACGAATGTGCCTTTAATGGTCCAATGCAGTCAATCAGCTGTCAAAACAACTGTTTCAAGTCAGCTGTCATTGAAAATCAATAACAATCGCACTATTTAACTTGTAAATCTACGCTAAATAATAGTTTATATTCGCATTATCAGCTAGAGAAACCTTCAGTAAACATTTTTGTGTTTTTTAATCGAAGTTTTAGTGAATAACTGTGTCCGTATTGCGGTAAAAGGGGCGCGGGCCTTTTCGCAACGCTCCAGCGGTTCTTTAGTCCGGAAATGTGTGTTCCTATTGTGTATTTCTTATTAAATCCATTATAATGGACCTCTCTCCAGACGAAGAGAACTTTCAAGGCCGCTTGCTGCACCAAGTAAGTGTATTCTGCTGTTAAAAGTATAAAAATATTATTTTAATATTAGATTAATTATTCGCGTAATTACGGCAGTTAGAAGTATTTTAAGTATGTAGGAGGCGATGCAAGGTTTACGTTTATGTGTTACAGTTGCTGTAATTTAAAAATTAATAATTGATATTTGTTTTAAGGGCTGATACTAAAGCTGTAAGTAAAAATGACATCATAATTTTAAATTGATACTAAAAGGCATATATTAAACCTAATCCAATTGTATTTCATTAATAAACATGTAATGGGCATGTTTAATATTGGAACAAGGTTAAAAAATGCATGTTTTGTCTTTGGCCTATAGAAGTACAATACAGCTATGCTTAGCTTTGTGCATCTTTGTCTCCTGAAACTTACCACCAGCCCATTTGTACCTTCTACTGTGATCCAGGGTCCTCTAAGAGGGCTGTGGAAAAAGCACCTCACTAGGTAGCCATAGTGTGAATTACCGTGCTGCTATTTCCATCAGGCAGAATAGAATGCCTTCAGCAAATGCTATGCTACAGATTTAAAAGAAACCATGTTTAATTTATAGATGCTTTTTAACATTAGTGTCAATGGAAGAATGATATGAGTATAAAATGGAAAAAAGCATTCTTTATAGAATATTACTAGCTCGTGCTGGAGTCTTTTGAGATGTGAGTCTTTGGTTTCGGCTGAGACTTTTCATAGAAACTAGTTAATGGTTTGTAATTTTTGTTTTTAAATTTCTCTTTAAAATTTTATGGAACAAGTGTAATAATGTGTTTTATATGACCACTAAGTGTGAGTGACATTACACATAATATTAAAATAAAAAAAAAAAAATTAATACTACAGAAGTAACAGACACTTTACAACTGGTATTCTTTCCAAGAATCTGTCTGAATTAGGCCATAGAGGGAAAGCATGCATATTCACTTCAAAACTATCGGTGTAGAAACAGTAATCTGGTGCTGTAGTAAAAAACATTATAAGGAAGCAACACGATTATGAACTCTTATAACTCTACTAGCTGGCATACTACGTACCACCATATTAATTTTCGTGAATTTTTACATAATTACAGAAAAACTTAGTAAGCCTGTGTTAACTTCCCGCAGGCCAACAGTGTATATCACTAAGCGACTAAGAAAATATTGGTTTTCCTTTATTTTTTTCTATACAAACCTTGTCCTGACAGTAACAAACACATACAAAAAAGAACTATCCCATTTGGTGCATTCGATCGAAAGTTATGCGCGTACATACATTATTACCCGATTCCAAAAGAAGGAGGGTTATATTTTTCGAGTGAGAGTCTACATTATGCCTGATCTGAAACATTTCCTACAAGTACTCTTTATAGCAGCTCAACCATGTTTTAAACAGTTTTTTTGGAATGTTTATAAATAAATGAGTTGTAGACTACACAGTTGGCCTAGTGGTTTCAGTGGTCGCCACACCACTTCCTACTGCGCCAAGTGTTGTGGGTTCAAATCTTACATGGGAGAACACTTTGTGTGATCCATAAATTGTTGTTCTAAGTCTGGATGTACTTTGTGTCTGTTTCATGTATGTTTGTAAAGATCCCCGCGCCACAGGAATGTATATTCCTAATGGCTGACTTGTTATCTGATGTAAAGTGATCACCCTCAGTAGCAAAATGTTTTTGTTTCAGGCAGCTTTATGGGACAATTTAGAACTTCTGCAAGAGCTGTTGGCGAGTGGTGCTGCTGTAGATGCTCGCGATGGGTCCCAGCGCAGCGCTTTACATGCTGCAGCGCTGGCAGAACGGAGCCGGTGTCTCGCAGCGCTGTGTGCGGCTGGCGCTGACCTGAACGCCTGCTCAGATAATGCTACTGGTGGGAAGGTGAGAGAAGTCCTTATTGACTGATATCGAGTGAGAAAATCCTATTTTACATACCAGTCAGGATAGCCGACCTAATCTTCTAGAGGATATGTTGACCATCACACCCTTCAGGATGAAATGAGAAAAAGTTCCTTTGTAAAGCGCCAATTATTCAAGTGATACATGTATTTAAGTATTGCTAGATGACCCATTAAGTACACGGATTGTCACCCCTATTCACCCCATGGGTGTCGTTAGAGCCGACTGAGGGACAAACTACCAGGACATCAGCACTGCAGGGAGAAGGAACACTTGACACCAACCTTGGACTCACCCATTTGGCCAGCATGGTATATCAGGCCAACTCACGTTTGACGTATGCGACTGCTCATCAAAAGGTCTCGGGTTCGAATCCTGGGTCGGGCCAAAACTGTTATTGTGTTTTGCTGATTATAGAAATACTTAATAACAGCTCGGAGTGCGGTAGTTGGGGTCTGAACCCCCGTGCCTCGGAGAGCACGAAAAGCTGTCGGTCCTGCGCCTGATCTCTCCCCGGTCGTGTCGGTTAACCGTCCTATCTGATTATGGGAGAGAGGGAAAAAAAGTGCACCTGTGTTTGCGCACACACTAGTGCAATATCTCCTGCGTAGTTGGCTGGTCTCCGTTGAGACTGGCTGCCGTGGCCGAAATCGGCTAAGAGAACATCATATTATGTCAATATAGGAGCGGTCTGTGAAAGGCAGTTAATGATGAACAGAATTTTCTTTGTATACTAGTCGGCTCTACACATAGCAGCGGAACGCGGTCACGTGGAGAACGTGAAAACTCTCCTGGCGGCTGGGGCAGCGCTGAACATCCTCGACAGTAGTGGGAATACAGCCCTGGCGCTAGCTGAACGGAACACTCATAGACACGCTGCTCATGCTCTTCGGGAGGCTAGAGGTAAGTTCAGAGGTTTAAAAAATATATATAACCAGCTGACACAGGAAACTTAGTCAGGGTATCTTAATAAAAAAAATACCTCGTTTTCACAACATTTTTCATGTTTCGGACATCTGAAACACAACACCATTTAGTCTTAAATAAATCAGAGCTTGTGTTATGAATACTGGACAACTGATATAAGAATATGTATAACTTTTTTGTAAATACATTTATGTTATACATAGAAAACACCCAAAATCCGAAACAAATATTTGCAGATCGTACAAACATTTGGTTCGATTAAACCCTAGACCTCAAGCATCGTATTCGCATACGCTACCACTCATATAACCGAATAAACTTAAAGATTGGAGTGCGCAATCATTATCGAGATTTGTTGACGAAGTCATCGGCATAATTTATCTGTCCATTTATCATTGCATATGTATGTATGAATTTTACCCATGTGTTATGCGAATATATGTATATGTGTGTATTTATGTGTGTAGGTATGTATATATATCTATATGTATATGTATATGTTTGTATAAGTATATATTGGGTGTATGTATATGTGTGTGTATGTATATATGGGTACGCATACGTATGCGTATGTGTGTATGCGAATATTGTATTTATGATATTTATGTTATATAATGATATCTTCATGTACCTTGAACAACCTTGTACAATTCGAACAATAATTTTCACTTGCTTCAAAAATACACCTACTGCACGTAGCTCTGCACCACCTAAAGGTTGATTGGAAGATAATGCCCATGGCATTAAGTCCGCCTTTTGCAATGTAATTGCATGAAGATTAAATAAAAAAATAAATAAATAACAGCGTGCACAACTCGGGAAGCTCTAGGAAAAATGAAAATTGAATCTCTCTTGAGACCCGCAACGAAATTAATCTGAAGAAGACTGTAGGCGTTGGAAATATAATGAATATCAGAAGTTAATATTATGTGGTGACTCTACATGTACGGTTTTATACCGTAGGAGAGCCAAGCTACGGCATGAATGGGCCGGCTCAACCGGAGTGATACCAAGGCCTCAAAGAAAACCGGTGTGAAACAGCGCTGTGTTTCACCGAGTGAGTGAGGATACCGGAGGCCCATACCCCGACCCCTCTTCCCATCCCCATTCTCCTCCCCATCTCCCATAGGCCGGCAACGCACTTGTGACGCCTCTGGTGTTGCAGATGTCCATGGGCGGCGGCAGTCGTTTACCATCAGGCGATATGTCTGCTCGTTTGCCCGCGATTCGATAAAAAAAAATATGTTTAGGTGTTTTTATTGTGGGTTTCTGCCTACCTCGAATCTGCATACCAAGGTTAGAATCCAACAATAGATGTTATTGTAAGAACTAATTGAATAGGCTGTTATGGCTGAAATTCGTTGAATAAAAGATAATAATGGCCGAATCGTTCACTCGTCAGACGAAATATATTAAATAAATAACAATAATAATATATAATATAGCCTTGTCCCGCGGTGTTCCCCGCGGTTTTGTTGTAAACGCGAGTAATGGTACGAGCGAAACTAGTCTAAAAAAATAGCCTAAGTTACTCCTTACATCGTCAGCTATTTGTCAGTGAAAGTCCCGTCAAAACCAGTCCAGCTCTTAGACAGAGATTAGCCGGAACAAACAGACAAACAGACTGTGTATACACATGTATTTAGTAAAAAGCGCTTGTTTTAATATTGCAAACAGACACTCCAATTTCATTTATTTGTATAGATTTCGGACATTTTACAAACCCATCTAGTCCCAATATAAGCGGAGCTTGTACCATGAGTACTAGATAACTGGTATGAATAATATTTTGTAATATATTGAAAAGACGGAAGAGTTTGGGACTTCCAAACAAACATTTGCATATCATATAAACATTTGATCGAACTTGGGACCTCAAGCGCAGCAATCACATACCACTACACCATCGAGGCAGTCAATAATAACTTCATATATCTCACACACGGTCGTTAAACTAGTCAGAGCATCAGGGGTAGTATCCATAGGAGGGATTCAAGGTTTTTCCTTCCTAGGGTGCCCCCTGGTTCCCCGGTTTCTAGTGCCCGCGACGGCTTACGGTCCGACATGCCACCAGGGGTATTCGAGGGGATTTCCGCACGAAAAAAAAAGGGTGGGAGAATCGCGGTCATATTATCTTCCGGCCACTAAAGGTCCGTATTCACTTTGGTAAGTGCGAGGGCAGATGATCAGGAATTGAGGGTGATTAGTGCGTGTGTCAAGTGCGAGTTCTGTCCAATTCTTGGTTAGTGAAGTTGTGGATTAAGTCTTAGCTGTTGACCATCCAGTATAGACGGACATCAAGAAGCGTGCTTGCAGTTGGAAAAAGTACTGAAAGAAGTATTAAACGCGGTGGACACCGAAGAACTGAGCTGGAAGCTGAACTTGTAAGACCAAAAGAAGTGTGGGTTCGAAAATGGATTAATAGAATTCATGTTGCAACTTACTAAATCGACTTTAAATACAAAAAAAACCGACGATGCTAAAATACAAAACTGCCTGTCTAGACGTGTTTAGAGGACAAGGAAGGGCGCGCATTACGTGGCTACTCGCAGTCCACTCGCAAAACAAGTAATGAATTATTAAAAAACTAAAACCCGACTGCGTCAATATCATATATAAAACATATAAGTTATACATTCGTAATCACCGTTAAGAAATCTTTATTTTGATACCACACTCGATGTATTCTGAAAACATTTTTTTTGAGATTTCTTTTTGGCCCCAAAAATACTTAATTTTGTTTATTTTTTTTTAATTTGATGTGCCCAGTGTCACTCTCACGACTAAGACGAATCCATTGACACCACTCACATAAACATACGACAAACCGTTTCGCTCCAGGGCGTGCCAAAGAGGCTGTCTGCGATTCAATATTTATTGAAGTACGGTACATGTATTTTCTTAATATAAACACATAATTTTTTTTTTGGAATTGGGTGTAAACGAGCAGACGTATCGCCTGATGGCAAGTTGTTACCGCCACCCATGAACACCCGAGGCGTTACAAGTGCGTTGCCGACCTTTGGGGGATAGGAAGGGTGATGGGGGGAGGGGTTGGGGTATGGGCCTCCGGTATGGGTCCGGATGGCGTAAGAAAGCGGTTCCCGGATCTCTCCCGTCTCAGGCGCAGAGTGGAACACCGTGTGGTTTTAGTCGGTTCGATTCCGACACACCGCCCAGCCGCAAACCTCAGTGGGATGAAGGCCCGAGGGGGTTACCAAAAGTAAATAAGAAAAGGGCCTCCGGTATCCCCATTCCCATGGTGAAACCCGGCGCAAGATGTTTTCTGTGAGGATGTGGTATTACTCCGGTACAGCCGGCCCATGTATGCCAAAGCGTGCCGGCTGTATCTTTTGATTGCGTTGGCTTAGAAGTTTGATATTTTCGCAGCTCCAAAGGACAGTAGACCTGAGTATATGATATGAATTTCACCTTGATACCTCCACCCGTATTTAAGAAAAAGGGTCTAGGCAGACAAAGTGATACTATAAGCGTTCCTTTTTTTCCTTTTGAGGTACGGAACCCTAAAGAAGATTGAACTATCATTAGAATAGAATAGAATTAAACTTATTGTACATCAATTGATATATATAGGAGGTTAACAATATAATGACCATATACAAATGGCGGCCTTATCGCTGTAAAGCAATTTCTTACAGGCAAACTTTGTATTGACAAACCGACTGCAGAAAGACAAATTCATGGGCAATATCTAAAAAGAAAAGATTTTTTAAAATATTTCGTTTTTTTTTAAATAAAATACTCCAGACCCCAAATAATATAGGGAATTAATAAAAGCCGGAATGATGATAAATGTAATGGTTGAAATTACCCAAAGCTCATGTTTTCCTTGTGTGTGGAGTGTCCCAAGTTAAATTAGTTAATAAATATATAAAATGAAGGATTTTCGGCGCTAAAAATTAAAATTCCCGTTTAATTTAAATAACTTTTTGCCGCCAGAAATCCTGCAATTTTGTTTTTTTTTTAATTTTGATGTACCCAGTGTCACTCTCACGACTAAGATGAATCTATTGGCTCCACTCACATAAAAATACGACAAGCCGTTTAGTCTCTAGGGCGTGCCAAAGAAATGTACATATATACACTCGAAAAACATAACTCCTCCTTTCGCAATCGGGTAAAAAAGTAAAAGTTTCAAACTTAAAAAATATACTACGTAAAAACTATTTATACCTCATTGATTAAAATCGGTTCAGTAGTTTAGGCGTTGCGGTGGAACTTACAATACATGCCAAAATTATAACCCTTGTTTTTGGCTTCGCAGTAGTCGAGTAAAAAGAATATACCGTTGGAGAGCCACGCTTCGGCATGAATGGGCCGGCTCGACTGGAGTGATACCATGGCCTCACAGAAAACCGGTGAGATACAGCGCTTGCGCTGTGTTTCACCGAGTGAGTGAGGATACCGGAGGCTGATACGCCGACCCCTCTTCCCATCCCCATTCTCCTCCGCATCCCCAAAGGCCGGCAACGCACTTGTGACGCCTCTGGTGTTGCAGATGCCCATGGGCGAAGGTAATCGCTTACCATCAGGCGATACCTCTGCTAAAAATGAACTCGAATTAGTACTTCCTCGTTTTTTGAAGTCGGTTAAATATGTCCTATTAGTATTGAACATTTGATGTGACACGATCTCGTCGGGCGGTCTCAACCGCCCAATGACCTTGGATCAAACGACTTACGTACACACGACACAATTTGATTGGTAGTCTGGTCAAATTGTATGTGAGATTGTGTCGTGTTACAGCCGGTTTCGACAGCTTGTTAGATTTTTTTCGAGTGTATGTCTCTTTGGCACGCCCTAGAGCCTAAATTTGTCGTATTTTTATGTGAGTGGTGTCAATAGATTCGTCTTAGTAGTAAGAGTGATACTGGATACATCAAAATCAAAATATTAAAAAGAAATTATCAACTTTTGGAGGCAAAAAGTAATCTCAAAAAAATTATTGCTTACAAAATACATCGAGGGTGGTATTAAAATAAAGCATTTTTAATGGTGATTACGAAAAATATATGTATAACTGATACTTCTATATACGATTTTGACGCAGTCATGTTTTATTTTTACAATAACACAATTGTTTGTGTTGATGTTTTCATAATGCGTTTATTGTCTTAGTAATTATATTTATAGTAATAATAACTACAATAAATTAAGACGTCTCATGCGCAATCGAATGTGGGAGGGACGACTTGCGCAAGATGACAGGCAGAAGTTAAATGCGAGTAGCCCAAAAACGATTAGACTCAAGGCCAGTCGTGTTGGATTGCAATAGGCTGATGTTGATGTTAATTATAATACACAATCGTTATCCTAAATTAGGCATAGCCAGTATTAAGTACATTAATAATATCCTCACACATCTCACAAACGACTGTCGGATCCCAAACTAGACAGAGCCTGTACTTTGGCAACCATACTGCTGATATACATACTTATATATCTTCTGTACACTTATATATCTCTATACAAATTTGAGTGTCTGTTTGTAATATTACAATAACGCTGTTTACTAGATATGTGACCATGAGTGGCCATGAGTTTCTTTACCCTTCTTCTTCTCATAAGGCTCTAAGCATCTTGGAAACTGGAAGTTATGGATCGACACAGGCAGGCAGTGAATTTTGGTGGTTTCACCTAATTCACCTTGACAATAGAGCACATCTGGCGTCTGTTTGTGTCGATCTATGATTTTTATCTGTAGCTTCAATTTAACGTTCATAAATGTCACTTGGTGTCTTAATTGAATAAATGATTTTTAATTTGAAGTTAAATGCAAATGTTTGCATTCAAATACACGGTATATATCAAAAATAACGTTTTTTGCACGCAAATTATAGACGCATATTGTGTTCCAGTAGGCCAATTTAATTGATAATCAAATTGTTTCGTGTGCCATCAGTTTAATAGACAGTCTCTACATACAAACATACTTATATCAATTCGTATCAACAGTTTATCTGAAGACGGCGTCGAGCGCGACCGTCTATACACTCGCTGATATTTCGTTCCTAACTTATTTATTACATAGTGTTGTATACAAGCTTTTTTGTCATTTAAGTGCTGTAAAATATAGTGTTGTTATGTGTATTAACTAGTGTTGTAGTGATGTGATGTTTTGTGTAATATATTGTCATATATTTACGTGGTTTTAAAAGTCTGAATTCTAATATGGAGTTAATAATAGTATATTTTAACAGGTCATTGACGAAATTATGTATATAAATGAGGTAACTATCACGGCTGTGACTTTAAAAGGTTAGGCAGAGAAGTATAAATGCACATTTCGATTATTGTATATCAGAAACTTTTCCGTAAGTATACCATCAAGGCTGTGTTCTTGAAAGGATAGGCAGAGGTATTTTAGACATCTAATTTTTTTCAAATCTTTCATATGTACACACGGCAGTTTGATATTTAACTTGCGGTGACCAGAGTACTGATTTTTTTGTGCATTTTCTGCACTATGGCAATCTGTTCGAAAACTATAAGCCACTTTTTTGGATGGAACTATCATCATCATCAGCCCATCGCAGTCCACTGCTGGACATAGGCCTCTCCAATTTCACGCCACTTAGTTCGATCTATGGCTTCTCGCATCCAGCTACTGCCAGCCGTCCCGCGCAGATCATCGCTCCACCTGGCCTGTGGACGTCCTACACTACGTTTGCCGATGGAAACTATTTGGATGGAACTATATGTCCTGATTATTACTATCATCGAGAGCCAATCAATTGCACTGAACTTTCCAGCAAACCCTCTTCTTAACTTAGTCTACAATAAAATATAGATATTAAACTTGCAGTGACCAGAGTACTGATAAACATACTTTTAAATTGCTATATACATATATCTATATATATAACAGAGGAAGCTAACCGACTAAGATACCCAGAGATCAACTCACAGCCCAAACCGCTGAGCTTAGAATCCTGAAATGTTGCATGTAGGTTCTTTATATAACGTAAGTGAGCACTAAGATGGGAATTTTGGAAATGCCATCCCTAAAGGGGTAAAATATGAGATGAAAATAGCTACTTCTGCGCGAGAAAAACCGCAGGCAAAAGCTAGTCAAAGACTGCCTCTGTGGCACAGTGGTAGCGAATGCGACTGCTGCGAATGGTTAACTGTATGCAAGCTGTTACCACCTGAATTTCGTGTCATTGAAATGCTACAAAAGCTAACGTACTAACAAAAAAAACACTCAGTGATACCATTGGGTACACCGTCTCGGATAGTAGAAGTCAGGGAACCAGGTGCACTGGGTGGAGTAATTGGTGTAGGGTTTCTGTCAAGTGTTCCTTCTCCTTGCAGTGCTGTTGTCCTGGTAGTTTGGTCCCCCAGTCAGACACCCACGGGGTGTATATGGGTGGTGGCACTTTGTACTCTTAAACCGTCACCTAAAAATTGTTTAAAAACAAATATTAATAAGTAACTAATTGCAATGAGCCATATTTATTTTCTAAAAATTCATAAAATGGTTTAGACGGAATTTTGCTTAACAATAGAACAACTTACCGTGGGATAGCCACGCTTCGGCACGAATTGGCCGGTTCGACCAGAGTGATACCACGGCCTCACAGAATACCGGTGTGAAACAGCGCCTGCGCTGTGTTTCACCGAGAGTGCAAATTCCGGAGGCCCATTTTTTTCTTTACCTATGAAAACCCCCTCGGGCCCTCACCCCACCCGGGTTTTACGGCGGAGCGGTGTGTCGGAATTGAACCGACTAAATCCACACGGTATGCCACTCTGCGCTTCAGACGGGAAGGGTCCGGGAACCGCTTTCTTACGACATCCAGACCCCAAAGATTCCGGACGCCCATACCCCAATCTCTCGTCCCGTCTCCGTCCCCATTCCCCAAAGGCCGTCAACGCTCTGTTACGCCTCTGGTCTTACCATCAGGCGATATGTCTGCTCGTTTGCCCCCTATACCATAATAAAAATATTATTATATGTTCTCAGCTGTCAAAATCATCTTTAACTTAGACAGTATAGAATGAAGTCGCTTCCGCTGTCGGTTCGCTTAGATCTATTAAACTACTCGACAGAAATTAATGTATTTTTCAGCAATAGTCAGGGTGATTCAAGAGGAAGTTTTATATGTGTAATAAATGCATGTTATAGTATAGGAAATAGGAGAACTTTAAGACTTCCGTACGAAGTCAAGCCAGGTCGCTAGTCTATACATACAAATAAATAAAATTGAAGTATCTGTTTGTAACATTAAAATAACCGCTTTTTAATATACACGGTATGTATCCTCAATTTTTTTTTCTATTTGTGTGGAAACTCTAGTGAAAGTCCCGTCAAAATTGGTTCAGACTTGCCAGAGATTAGTCGGAACAAATATACATGGAAAGAAAAATTTTAAGTAAGAACCGTACTTTCATGTATATTAAGTAAAAAGCTGATTTTCTGAAATTGCTAAGAGACACTTCAATTTCATTTATTTGTATAGATTACGCGAGCGATGCCGGGTCGGAGAACTAGTACACCACAAACAGAGTAATTACCGTAAATGTGAGAAACTTTATTTTAATTAAATTTACTTCGAATACATTACTTTTTTAATAAAACAATGAATAAAGAAACTAATAAAAAAATATAAATGATTCATTGTTTTGCAGATAAACTTGGGAATTAGAAAGTTAAGGAGTGTACAGACTAGATGTTTTGATTGCATACATTTTTAACGGAACACTCTTTACCAATCCATAGCTATTAGCACACATGCAAATGGCAAACTTCTGTAACAATTTTAACTATGATTTACCATGGAATAGTCAATTGCAATGCACAAGAAATAGCTATCTTTTTCTCTACCATGCATTCCGTATTATCTTTCGCATTCGTAATCGTAATGTATGTATACACTTATAAATAACCACGTCATGTCATACTGCAACAAAAACCCCACAAGTATGAAAGTAACCTGTCTTTCTCTAAATATCCTTTGTAATATAGACACCAGTCTGAGAGACTGGTGTCTATACTACAAAGGAATGATTGTTAGAAATTGTTCTGCATTGTACTGTATTACCTAGTCTTACCTTCGTGAATGAGTAATAAATATATAAAAAAAACATATATAAATATTCAGAGAAACAATATGAACGCGCGTTTTTAAGGTATTGTGTAGAGAGACCTTTATATTAATAGGCATATTGTTATCTGCTGTGTTGAAATGTGAGACCCTGTTATGGAAAGATAAAACTCTAAATAAATATTTATTTTTACACGCTCTGAACGGGAATATATACCGTATTTTAAACTGCATAAAGTCCTAAATTGTTTGACAGGTTTAAGTATAAGAGTAGGTCACCCGATAGAAAGTAACCACCACCGCCCATGAAAAAAACAAACAAACAACAACCCATAATGTCCCACTGCTGGGCTCGGGTCTCCTCTCAGGAGAGGGTTAAGGCCATACGTCCCCACGCTGGCCAAAAGCGGATTGGGGACTGGCAAGAATACGTTGTGGCTACGTAAATCTTGCCGTTGTATGTTTTTAAGCCGCCCGAAGGCCTCCAACTAAGCTTCACGACTGTTTTCGTATGATAACAACAGGGGCCGACTGCTTAACGTGACCTCCGAATCACGGAGACGCTCATGGTAACATGCCACCAGCGGTCACCAATCCAGGTACTGACCGCGCCATCTTTGCTTACCCTCGATGATTGTTTCTAATCAACAAGTGCAACTGGGCTATGAGCGCCGTGATCAAAACCCAACTTTTTATAGGCCACTCCGTAGCAAGGTTTTGCCAAGGGTATAGAGTTGGTTACTCGATCCGCCGCCGGTGTGGCGTGAGCGTGGCCGCGGATGGGCGGGACGGGTTTTCCCCCCATCCGCTTCACAGGCCAGCCTCGAGGGGGCGACGTTACGCGTGTGCCGTACGTCGCCTAAATTGAGAGTTTTCCATCAGATGACACCCCCCACTTCAGTGCGGGCAGGCGGTGGGAGGGGTTCGGATGGCGTAAGAAAGCGGTTCCCGGATCCATCCCTTCTCAGGCGCAGAGTGGCACACCGTGTGGTTTTAGTCAGTTCGATTCCGACACACCGCCCCGCCGCTAAACCCCGGTGGGGTGAAGGCCCGAGGGGGTTTCCAGAGGTAAAAAAAATACAAAAGAAAAAAAAAAGGTATAGAGTTGGTGTCAAGTGTTCCTTCTCCTCGCAGTGCTGTTGTCTTGGTAGTTGGCTCCCTCAGTCGGCTCCACATTCTCAATCTGCCACCACACAGATTATAACATTTAGCGATTGAGTAGGTGACAATCAACATATCTGCTTTACAAGCGCAACAGATGGAGGTCTTTTTGGATGGAGGTATAAGGGGTAATCGAGCAGACGTATCGCCTGATGGTCAACGATTACCGTCGTCCATGGACACCCGTAACACCAGAGGTGTCACAAGTGCGTTGCCGGCCTTTGGGGGATTGGGACGGGGATAGGTATCCTCACTCACTCGATGAAACACAGCGTGAGCGCTGTTTCACTCCGGTTTTCTGTGGGGTCGTGGTATCACTCCGGTCGAGCCGGCCCATACATGCCAAAGCGTGGCTCTCCCACGGTAAAAACCTTAAATAATTTAGTGAAAATAATACGTAGTATATATATAAAAATATTTAAAAACTTATATATTGGAGAGGTAGGTCGATAACTTTTAAAGATTACTTTAAAAATAACAACTCCAGCTAGGAATCAATCTTGTGTTGAGGGGGACTTTACATATATACATGAAACGGATATAAAGAACACTCAGGGCCAGAATAACAATTTATTGATCACACTAAGTGTTGTCCCATATGGGTTCAAACCTACAACACTTGAAGGCGTCGGTAACGCAGTGGCAGTGTATGTATGCTGTGCTTTAGATCTGGGGTTTGATTCGGAATCGCATTAAATATTTGTATGACTTGTAAATATTTGTTTCGGAGTTTGGGTATGAGTATTATATTAGTCAATATAGGTGTTATAGTACAAGCTTTGTTTAGTTTGAAGCTAGATGGCGTTGTGTCGGATGTCCGAAATATTTAGTAGTAGGGGAAATTTATACGCGTCAGGGGTGGCGGAATTTCGAAGCAGAGAAACACCAGGGTGGTTTTTAGATATTAAGAGTCCGACAGACCTCGTTCCTCCCCCCAGTGAGTAAAGGACATCCGTAATGTTCTTCTTAACCGTTAACAAAAAAAAGTAGGAGTAATGTCTTTTCCAATAGGTTGTTAATATTTTAAACTATCTGAAAAGGCGAACTTCGTACCACTATATTCATTTTCGTGATTTTTTCTGAATAAATAATAAACTTATTTTAGTAAGCCCTTGTTAACTTCCTGCAGGGCCAGTTTATACGACTAAGCGGACTATATATAACACCTCCGGTTTTTTTTCTTTTTTTTTTACACAAGTCTTGTCCTGTCAATAACAAACACATACAAAAAAGAATTATCCAATTTGGGGCAGTCGATCGAAAGTCATGCGCGTACATACATTTTTGAGATTCCATCCATTTCTATTTATTTATATATATAGATTAAACCGGAGTCTTAATTACTCTAAAATATCAAAACACATCATCAACAACACATAACGTTCAACTTCTGGGCTCGGGTCTCCTCTCAGGAGAGGGTTAAGGCCTTACGTCCCCACGCTGGTCGAGTGCGGGTTGGGGACTGGCAACACAATGTTGGTACGTAAATCTTACCGTTGGATGTTTTTAAGGCGCCCAAAGGCCCCCAACTAAGCCTCACGACTATCATCCTATGATAACAACCTGGACCGACTGCTTAACGTGACCTGCAAATCACGGAGATGCGCATGGTATCATGCCACCAGCGATCACCCATCTAGGTACAGACCGCGCGCGCTGTCGCCTACCCTCGATGATTGTTTCTAATCAACAAGTGCAACTGGGTTATGAGCACCGTGATCAAAACCCAACTTTTCTATAACATCTAAACACGTACTAATTCTTTTATGGCTTCATGTGGCCATATTAAGACATATGCGGACATGCCAAGGTCATTTTTACGTAACACACAAACTAAATAACGAAGTTAACAGTTATGTCATAAGTGGATTAACCGGATTAACTTTTAGCTCAGTTTCTGATAGAAACGACAATTTGGCAATCGAACTCACTATTTTTATTGAATAGCGGGCAAAAGGGCATATGTATCGTCTGATAGTAATCGATCACCGTCGCCCATGGACACCAGAGGCGTTGCAAATACGTTGCTTTTAAGGACTACGTTCTTTCTTGAAGGTTTGAATGTTGTATTGGTCCGGGAGCACCGCAGGCGACAGTTCATTCCACAGTTTTGTTGTGCGAGGGAGAAAGTATCGGGAAAAGCGTACAGTTGTGGGCTGCCAAACGTCTAGTTGATGGGAATGAAACTTATATCGTGTAGGGCGATGGCGGAAAGAGACGTCAGGGGTCAGTCCTAACAATCCCTCGTAGAACTTCCCATAGTAAATGCGGTAGAAGATTCACAATGTAACGAAAAATAGTACGTTAAATTGTAAGTATGGCACAGTTTACAGTCTCACAAGGTAGGTTATAACCTAATGGTTTTACGGTAAAATTTTCAACATCTTCATGGAATTTAGTACTCAAGGGGTTTTGGTGACGATAATTCGACCTAGCTAGGATTCGTTTTTAGAATACCTTTGACTACACGGTTGGCCTAGTGGTTTCAGTGGTCGCCACACCACTTCCTACTGCGCCAAGTGTTGTGGGTTCAAATCCTACATGGGACAACACTTTGTGTGATCCATAAATTGTTGTTCTAAGTCTGGGTGTACTTTGTGTCCGTTATATGTACGTTTGTAAAGAGCCCAGCGACACAGCTTAATGCGGGAGTTATCTTTTTGCAAAAAAAACATCTACCAAAAAAAATTACCGGATAAAGTTCGGTAATGATTCAATTAATAAACTCTGACGTATATACAAATAAGTAATAATTGTCTGTTTTCAATTTCAAATTAACAGATAGACACTAAATTTTTAAAATATATCCTGTTTGTTTCGGCTATCTTTGGAATGGCCGAACCGATTTTCACGGAGCTTTCACTGGGAGATTGCTGATTATATACTTCGGTTAGTTTTGCAGCGTGGCCCGAAATGCCGCCGGCTCTGTTTTGTTTAGAATCTGATGTACGCACCGTGGTTAAATCTGTGAGAATATTATATATATTTTTCTTTAATTAAAAGAAAAAGAGCACAAATAAAATAATTTGACTGCTTCTGTGGCGCAGTGATGGCGAATGCGACTGCTGTGCAAGAGGTCTCGGGTTCGATTCCTGAGTCGGACCAAATGTTTGTATGATCTGCAAATATTTGTTTTGGAGTTTGGGTGTTTCCTATGTATAATATGTATGTATTTACAAAAAAAAAGTATATAACTGTTAATATCAGTTATCTAGTACCCATATTACAAGCTCCGCTTAGTTTGGGACTAGATGGCGTTGTGTGTTAAAATGTCTGTACATATTTATTTATAATTAAAAGACGGAATATCATTTAAGGAGTTGTCGTCTCGCAAACAACAGACGTTAACTGTCGATGACATGTAATTGGTCAATAAAACTCTATTGTTACGCTTCCGGTACTTGAGTGTTTAGCTTCCGAGTTACAGCACAGAACATTCGTCGTGGTTTTAGTCTGAATTAAAGTTAAACAACCTCAGCTAGTACAATTTTTGGGTTTTGGATGGGTGACCATTCTTAATACAGACCTAGGAGAGCTGTACAAATGTTATAGATAAATGTCATTTGGACACTGAACAAATGGTCGTGTTTATCATGAAAAGATTTGTCCTAAGTAAGCATTGAACCCCAACGACTTATGGCTTAGCAGTCACTCATTTACCACTACACTAACAAGCCAGTCAAAGTGGAAGATTGGTACTCAATCACACCAGAACGGCTGAACCGAATTGGATGAAGTTTGAAACAGAGATTGGTTAACAGTTGAGATAAGACATTCGCTACTATTTATAAATAAATAATAAATATTTCGGACATCTAACACACAACGCC
The DNA here is from genome assembly GCA_003709505.1 of Hyphantria cunea. Lineage (NCBI taxonomy): Eukaryota > Metazoa > Arthropoda > Insecta > Lepidoptera > Erebidae > Hyphantria > Hyphantria cunea. The sequence continues at coordinate 25,789 of PKRV01001967.1, forward strand.
ATCTAGTCCCAAACTAAGCAGAGCTTGTATTATGGGCACTAGATAACTGATATTAATTCATAAATACTTTTTTTTTGTAAATACATACATATTATACATAGAAAACATCCAAACTCCGAAACAAATATTTGTAGATCATACAAACATTTGATCCGACCCAGGATTCGAACCCGAGACCTCATGGATAGCAGTCGCGTACGCTACCACTGCGCCACCGAGCTATTGGACTGCCTTGTTGGCGTATGCGACTGCTAAGTTTGAGGTCTCGGATTCGATTCCCGGGTCGGACCAAATCGTTGTATGACCTATAAATATTTGTTTTAAAAGTTTGGATGTTTTCTATGTATAATAGGTACGCATTTACAAAAAAAATATATGTATTTATATAAGTTGTCTAGTACCCATAACACAAGCTCTGCTTAGCTTGGGACTAGATGGCGTTGTGTGCTAGATAACCGAAATATTGATTTATTTTGAAGAAATTAATTGTAGAGACCGATAATACCGTGTGCGAAACCGCGTGCGCGCGCTAGTTTTCCTATTTTTAAAGTATACAAGTGTACTTTGATAATCCGGATGAGCCATTACGTGGATGCCTTCATCTAATCTAATTATATATACACTGGAGAGAAAGGAGTTCGGGTCAGCTTGTGACCATGCATGGCATCCCACGGTGAAAAGTTGTTTGTGTCAAGTGTTCCTTCTCCTTGCAGTGCTGTTGTCCTGGTAGTTTGCTCCCTCCGTCGGCTCTTACGACAGCCACGGGGTGAATAGGGGTAATGGTATCCTTAATTTGTCAACACACAGACGGAGAGCCACGCTTCGGCATGAATGGGCCGGCTCGACCGGAGTGATACCGCGGCCTCACGGGGGACCGGTGTGAAACAGCGCTTGCGCTGTGTTTCATCGAGTGAGTGAGGATACCGGAGGCCCATACCCCGATCCAACGCCCCCTATCCCCCTCACCATCCCCTTTCCCCCCAGGCCGCCATAGTGTGGGTCACCATGCTGCATTATTCTTTTTCGCATTGAGGATGGTGACCATCACTCTTGGATTCTGCTCATGCTTTCCATCAGGCAGGGCAGAGTCATTTTGGCAGCTTAAATATAAAAAACAAAAAAAAAAAAAAAACACTATATCCAGCAATAGAATAGTAGAAGTATTAATTGCTACAATGTAACGCTTTCAAGGATAACTTGTATCTATAATGTATTTGATGTTGTTTTGCGTAATATATTCACTAATACCGGTAAATAGATCTATATCTATATTGCGCATATGCGTAAGTATGTATAGGAAACTAAGTTATATTCTTAATAAATGTTTCCTGATATGCTTCTCTGTGGCAGATTAAGATTGTGCTGATTAGAAACTTAGGCAAAAATGAGATCTTCTTGATGATATCTGTACAGAATAGGGACGCGAGGGTTCCTACACAGGTGGGGGCCACCTACAGAGAGTGGGTGGCTCGAGGTATGTCAGGGTTCCAGGGATTTCCTTTCGAAGATACATCTGGTCCCCGGCTCCCAGTACCCGAGATGGTGTGTGGTTTTTAGTCGGTTCGAGTCCGACATAACCACTTGTCGGTGGTATCCGAGGGAATTGCCGCAAAAAAAAAGAAAGGTAAAAATGAGACATTAACCACTTCTGGATGTGGTTCATAGTGATTTCAGCGGTCGCCACGCAAGCCACTACAGCCCAAGTGTGTGATGTAAAATATAAATTGTTGTTCTGAATCTGAGCGTTCTTTGTTTCCGTTTCATTTATGTTTGTAAAGTACCCCGCGACACTGGTTTCACATTCCCAATGCGGTCGTTGTCTTTTTAAAACAAACAAACAAAATAGTGACATCGGTAATTTAGAAATATGTTACTCACTCTTATTTTTTTATGGTATAAGGGGCAAACGAGCAGACGTATCGTCTGATGGTAAGCGATTACCGCCGTCCATGGACACCCGTAACACCAGAGGTTTCACAAGTGCGTTGCCGCCCTTTGGGGGATGGGGAGGGGGATAGGGGGCTTCACTCGCTAGATGAAACACAGCGTAAGCGCTGTTTCACACCGATTTTCTGTGAGGCCGTGGTATCACTCCGGTCGAGCCGGCCCATTCATGCCGAAGCGTGGCTCTCCCACGGTAAAGGTATTCTAGTCATATCTAAATAAACATCATTTCTTATAAATAATTATTGTCACGTTGTTGCTCACGATGGACCTCGAATATCTAACCGGATATTAATGTTTTTTAATGTGTATTTTTCTGGCTTGCCGAAGATAGAATAGTTAACATCATGCTTAGATCAATAGGAGCCGATAGGACCAATTGAAAAGAGATGCCGACGAAGTTGCGTGAGGCACCTAACAATTATGTATTTCTAAATATATATATATTTTTTAATTTATTTATCTTTATTGTACACACTTAACAGATAGAAAAAAAATGAATTACAACATACAAATGTGACTATTGGCGGTCTTATCGCTCATGGCGATCTCTTACAGACAACCTTTATACGGATAATTTGGCGATATGTATTAGTAGTATAGTAGTATTAGTAGTAGATTTGCGCGCTTCCGCGTAGTGTCGGTTACCGTTGTATTTTTAGAATTAACAAAACTCTTTATTAATCAAACAAACATTAAATGTTAAGTGGTGCAAACCGTAATACACGTTACCGCGTTAATGAAAACCGCATTGGATTCGGTTAAACCGCTTCTGAGCGTGCACTAAAGTACAGACAAACTGACATACAAACAAAAATTCTAAAGATTACAGTTTTGGGTTGTATTCCATTCATAAAACCTCAATAATAGTTTTTATTACACATATTCTATGTACAGACGGCGACAAGTTACGATTTTGTTATATATATTGACTGAATTACACCAGTCACGGAAGAATAGTGCACATCAAAGTATGATTAGGATATCCTAGTTGTATTAATTTGCGTCTGTCTATCCTTTTACGGATGATGTTATAGTCGGTCTTACATTGTACCGGCTCTGCCAAGTTCAGTATCAAACGGCCGGATGGAAAAAAAGTATCTAAGCGTTTTCTAGAGCGCAATACGTTTCAGTGTGAATAATATCAGTATTAATTTCGATTGCTAAAAATGTGAGTGCAAGCGAATAAGACCAAGTGCAGCAAAAACCAAAGTGTTTATTAATTAGTTGAAATGAAGACCAGAATCCACCAGAGAACGTAAAGAGATGAGAAACGAAAATTTCAAGAATTGTACAAGAGATTTATGGTTCAATTTTTTAGACCTGAATTCTTCACGTGGACGCCAATATTATCCAGAATTTTCAGACAGTTGAGGTTTTAAAATGCCTTCCAAAATCCTTGATCGTTTCCGGCTTGCGGCTCGACGCGCTGCACGGAAGTCTACGCAAGATGATCCTGCAGACACAGCTTATGACGCGAGTCATTACTTCATAGATGATGTGGCTGATCCCTGGAAGGAACACGGTGAGTAGTCTGAAAAGAGAGTCAGATCAATTAAGTAAATCACCATCATTTTTACATTTTACTTATGGATTACGAGAGGTACAAACACAGTATAAGAAGAGGCCTCGTAGCCCAGTTGCACTCGGTGACTATAAAAAAAAACACCAAGCGTAAGTTGCGTCGCGGTTATTACCTGGATGGGTGAAAGCTGTTAGCATAATACAATGAGCGTCTACGTGATTCAGAGGTCGCGTTAAGCAGTCGGTCCCGGTTGTTATCGTTGGATAACAGTTGTGAAGCTTAGTTGGAGGCCTTTGTGCGGCTTGAAAACATCCAAGAGCAAGATTACGTAGCCACAACGTTGTCTTGCCAGTCCCCAACGTGCACTCGGCGAGCGTGATGACGTACTTGACTTAAACCTCCCCTGAGAGGAGATCCGAGCCTATTAGAGGGCTCGTAATGGGTTGTTGATGATTTAAAAAAATATTGGTGAGCCGTAAAGGCGATCCAACCCCTTGAAAACAAATTTGCTGCATTGTCTGCATTCGCAATGAGTATGGTGATTACTACTCTCGGCTTCTGCTCATGCTTTCCACCAGGTCCAGTAGAGTGACTTTGACAGGCTCATATATATAAAAAGAAACGCTACCGAGCGGTGCCGTCATTAATATGTTAAGTCAAGTTGTAGTTGGCAAGTCATGAGACTTATCATTTGTTTCAGGAGAAACTTTGGATATTCTAGTTATAGACTGTATGAGTGCTCTGAATTTTATCTGTGAAAGAACCATGAAAAGGTTTGTTAATCAAAACATGTCATAATGCGGGCTTCTTCTTACGAACTCTTTTGTCTCCAGATGCCTTGGAACGAGAACGTCTATCTCAACACGCCGCAATCCGGGAGCTGGTCTCCAGAGGTGAGTGCTCACAGCTCAAGCAGAAGCTGAATGCCCTCGGCAGTGCAGCGGGTCTCATAGCCAACCTGACTCCTGGTGGTGCGAACACATTGCTATACGTGTAAGTATTAAATATTTAATTAATTGTAATTTAAATAATAAAAAGTCCTTTATACGCCTTTTTATCAGATCTATATAAATAAATAAAAATAAAACAATTCTAACTGTCTGTCTGTTCCGGCTAATCTCTAGAACGGGTGGACTAATTTTGACATCACTTTCACTGACGAATAGCTGACGATATGGCTGTTAATTAAGAAAAACAATTAGTAAAATTTTAAATTATAAATTTAATTGTAAAATATTTAAACTATGATGAAACAGACAAACAAGGACTTCAACACTATAGCTGTAGAGTATAACATATCTTGCAGAGCATCAGAAGCAGGACTTACGTCAGCTGTAGCTGCCTTGCTGGAGAAAGGTGCCGATGGTCGTGCCCATCCCGTGACTAAATACTGTCCTCTATACATCGCTTGCTATCACGGGCATGTGGAAATAGTGAAGCTCCTGCTAGCTGCTTTCCCTGAAGCTGTTCAGGTAAGGACCTTGAAGAATTAAAAATAATTTATGTAGATGATGTAATTATATTTGTGTGGGTCAAAATGCTGCATTGTCTGCGTTCCCAATGAGTATGGTGACCCCTGCTCTTAGATTCTGCGCATGCTTTTCATCAGATAGAGTAGAGTCACTTTGACGGGAATTATTTGTTGATGTATCTGAATGTTTTCCAGCAAGAGACGGTAGAGAAATGGCTGCCACTTCACGCTGCGTGTATTGGAGGTCACGCATCCATAGTGACTCTCCTACTGGAATATCCATATCCTGAAAGTGTTCTTAATACTTACACGTAAGTAGAAAAATAAATATCATATTACAAACGTAACACATGGACGCGGCATTATAAAGGGAAATATTTAAATTCAGTGGCAGACCGATTTATATCGTGGGAGAGCCTGCTTTATCGGCACGAATGGGCCGGCTCAACCGGAGTAATGAGACAGAAAGCGGTGTGAAACAGCACTTGCTCTGTGTTTCACCGAGTGAGTTAGGATACCGGAGGCCCATATCCCATCCCTTCCCCGCATCCCTCAAAGGCCAGCAACGCACTTGTGACGCCTCATGTGTTGCGGTTGTTTATGGGCGGCGGTGATCGCTCACCATCAGGCGATAAATCTGTCCGTATGCCCATATTCCAAAAGTTTGTTAATAGTAGGTTGTTTAAATGTATTGTTTTGGTCAATTTATTGCTAAACTTTTGGATTCTGCTAATGCTTTCCATCAGCAAGAGAAGAGCCTCTTTAATGGATCCTTTTTAAAAAAAAAACAGCCTCACGTTGACTTTTCTCTATTTACTTAGCGTCGACGCTACTTACTTACTTACTTACTTAGAGAAGATGGTACTCTATTTCTTTGATGTGACGCTTTAAAATGTTCTAAATTAAATCCAATGTAATGGACATGTCCTTAAGATTTTAGTAAACAATATAACAATAATTCTCCTACCCACTCGACCGTTATTAGTAAACCAAACCGTCCTATGAAGTGGCATATCCAGCAGAGGACTACTAAAACCTATTAATCATGACAACCGTTAAGATTTATTTATCTTCACGTCTTGGATATTCTAGCGACCCATCAGGTGAATGGCAATACTCAGCAGCTTTTGACGTCAATGCCCGTGATGTCAGTGGTCAAACGGCACTTTACGTGTCGTGTACACTCGGAAACGTAGCGCTGGTAGACGCACTCCTGTCCCACGAAGTACAAGCCACGCCTACACCTCGACATGCCCAAGCGCAGGTACGAATTTGATATTTTTTACCTTAAGCCTAAGGTTTGTCGTTTTTTTTAATTGAAAGCTTGATTAATATATTTGTGCTAATATGACTAACAATTTACAGCTATATAAAACAATTATAAACAATAGTTTTGTTTTAAAACCCCAATAGAACTAGAAACTGGACCTTTGCTTAATATATTATTATATTATATATACCATATGTAGGTAAATCAGTATTTTCTCCTAACTTCTTCGCTTTCCATTGCCCCTGTTCTGCACCGCACTGTAAGCTAAATTTTTCCATTACCTACACTAGGAGGAAGAAACTGTTTCCGCTGCTCAAGTCCTCAGTCCACAGCGCAGTGGCATTTCGCTTGGTATACATGCTATTGTCAGCAAATTAACTGGATCTTCTTCTAATAATGTAAGTTTAGTACATTCAAGTGTATTGTTGTTAAGTTAGTTAGTAAGCTGCCTTTCAAAAGATTATTCGTTTTGGACCTAGATAACATCCTTGTGGTACTCCTGTTTGAGTTTAATATGTGATTAATATGAGTGTATTAAAAGTGTGATTAATGTATGTTTTAAACGAGGATAAAAGATAAATAAGCTGTAAATAGTAACATTTCATGTAATTTCTTTTTTAAAAGATAATGAATACTTGGTAATGTAAATAGTCAAATGCTTATGTGAATTCAAAATAATTATTATAGTAGTTGATTTGAGTATACGTGACTTTGTAGAATCTGAAAGTATATTTGTTTAATGATCTTAAAAAATTTAATTTTGTGATTTTATAGGATCGTTGGTCAGGCACTAAACGGATCTGTCCGGTTATCGTAGAAGCCGGTCGTGGAGGAGATTCTTGTGTATCTTGTGCGGTAAGGGGAGGACACGCTGGTCTATTGAAGAGATTGCTCGCTGCTGGAGCTGATGCTAATGCTGCTGCAGCACCACCGCCCGATACGGTAAGGGCACAGAGGAGCTCTCTTTTAAAAAAAATTGCAGTAAGTTAATAGTCGTCAATGCAATTAGGTATTTTTAATTAATGTCATTTAGTCTACATATCTTTGAAGGACCTCATGGTAAACAGTCATCGAAACTAAGTAAAGACAGTGATATACTGAGTTGCATGTTTCCGATTGTACAAGAATGCATCCTTTTGTGTACATACTGTAACAACTCAAGCTCGAAATCCCAACTTTTTAGCTTCATTGAACTAAGAATATTTTTTAATTAAATATTTTAACAATGTTTTACTTATTCAGGTGGGTCACGATGGAAATAAAGATCGCCGGAGGTCTCGCAGCGCATCAGCTGCTCTTGGAGGACCAAGAGGGACCACAGCACCCTCTCCAGCCAGGTCTAACTTCAGCGCTGATAGTAAGATAGCTTTTCTTTAATATTATTATTGCTGTATATTTCTGGGCAGATACAGACATTAAATGTTACTTTGAGTTTGTTTGTTACTTGTACTTTCCTCCCCTCCCTGATTCTAGGGGGCACAAATGGCAGCCTCGCACTTGCAAATTTTGAGTTGTATCTATGAATAGTGATATACATTGACTATCAGCCGACCGTACAGTTATAATAATGTAAATAGCTGACCTTAAAAAATTCAAATGATTAATGGTTTTGAGCTCTAAACGACTGCCAGTACATCAAAAACTTATTTCTTAAAGGAGAGACACCCTGGACGGCCTTAGCTATAGCAGCTCGTGCCAAGAACGTGCAGATAGCAGAGATACTGCTGCAGCATGGAGCCTCCGACCCTCACTGCAGAGCTATCAGAGAATGCGCCAAACACTCCTTAACTGATCTCCTCGCGAAGCTGTTGGCTACCAAGGTGAGTCCTATTTGAATCTAATGATGCTGATAGTACCTTAGTTATATAATATATATATTAGTCCCTTTAACGTTATAGGGAACTTGGGATCGCAAATAGTTTCCGTTACCTGCCTCCACTTCATCCATCCAGTGTTGATTTAATGTTGTACAGAACCGAGGTTTTTGAAATCAGTGCAGACCGGAATGGCTGTTTCATTCCACACGGCAGAAAGCCCGGAGAGACCGCCGAAATCGCAAAACATAAATTCGGTTTTCGTTCTGCTGATTTTCAGTCAACATTCTCTAGTCTTCCAGCCATCGTTCCAACATTCCAACTTCCGTATCTGAGTCTTACATCTGGGGCTTGCTTCTTGCGCTGCATCCTGCTATTTATTCGCGTATCTGGGTGCTGCTGCCGCGCGTTGGTAAACCGGTACGCCGTAGCCCTACCCTCATCGTTTTCACTATTTCTCATTGCAAAAACAGTGGTTTTGGCAAGTTATTGTACAGCCGGCCGCCTGCCTGAAGCTAACTCTCCTTGGGAATGTGATCGTTTTTAAAATACAAGCATAAGGGAAAGGTAAATTAAGAGAAGGGAAGATGGATAGGGTGGGGAAGTTAGGGTATAGGACCACATGTCTCGAATGAGGAAACGGAATAGAGAGTGCGGTAGCTCGGAAGAGACCGAGGTCGCATTCCCGTGCGTTTATCCTGTGATTTGAGGATATCACACAAAAATCTTAATTTATATATGTGTATATATATTATATTACAGGCATATCCAGACCCAGACTACAAATTAAACAAGTCTACGATATCTGAGGCGGTGTTCAACGAGCGAGACGGTGATAGTGCACTCACATATAGCTCTCTCTGTCCCACAATACCTGTCATGGTTAATTGGCGGGAACTGCGTGCACAAATATCACAATTAAGGTCAGTTAATTGAATGAATGAACGAATGATAAGGCATGATGAATATTTGTATAATTTGCAGATAATCGTGTCGGAGTTTGGATGTTTTCTATGTATTTATTTACAAAAAAAGTAAGTATTCTATCACAAGGCATAAAAAATATCACCCAGAATCAGAGCTGGATCACACAAAGTGCTGTTCATGGACCTACAACACTTTAACTACCTCTGCAGTGCATAGGTAGTGTATGCAACTGTTGTGCTTGAGGTCTCGGGTTCGATTCCTAAAGCAAATGTTTATATGATATGATTTGCGAATCTTTGTTTGAGAGTATGGGTGTTTTATAAAATAGTGATACATATGAGTATTCTATCAGTCAATCTAGCCCTCATAGTACAAGTTGTTCTTAATTAGAAGCTAGATGGCGTTGTGTGTCAGATGTTTCAAATATTTTACAATTATGGCCTTCTGAAGCATTATTTTACAAGAGCTGATGAACCAAAAGTATCTGAAACCTCTCGTTATATCGTCTGTCATGTCTCTAGGATGTCCTGGCTGCGGCTGGCAGCCCTCCGCGTGAACTCTCGCCTGGGAGGTGCGGGGAGTGCGGGAGCAAGCCACGCTCTCCACGCCCTCACCCGCCTCGACGTCTCCAACAACGAACTGCGTCTGCTGCCTCCAGAACTCTTCACTATGCTAAGTCTCAGGTGAGCATCTACCTGCGAACACACTAATATTATAAATTCAAAAATTACTCTCATTGTCCGACTGTTACGGTCTCGAATAAACCTTGCATGTCATATGTCATGTTTTACCGTGGGAGAGCCACGCTTCGGCATGAATGGGCCGGCTCGACCGGAGTGATACCACGGCCTCACAGAAAACCGGTGTGAAACAGCGCTTACGCTGTGTTTCATCGAGTGAGTGAGGATACCGGAGGCCCATACCCCGATCCAACGCCCCCTATCCCCCTCACCATCCCCCTTCCCCCCAGGCCGCCATAGTGTGGGTCACCATGCTGCATTGTTCTTTTTCGCATTGAGGATGGTGACCACCACTCTTGGATTCTGCTCATGCTTTCCATCAGGCAGGGCAGAGTCATTTTGGCAGCTTAAATATATAAAAAAAAAAAAAAAAAAAAGATCCTTTGATTCTTTAACTAAATAAATAAATTAAAGAAGCCTTTAATTTCAAGCTGCAGTACAAATTGACAATTCATAACATGCAAAATCTATTTCAACTATATATTTAATAACTATTTTAGAATAGAATAGAATACTCTTTATTATACAACAGATATAACAGTTTACATAAATATATAGTTTACATAATACATCAATTGAATCACCGTGTACAAATGGCGGCATTATCTCTAAAAAGCAATTTCCTCCAGGCAACCATGGAAAGGGAAAAAAAAATTGTAAAAAAAAAAACAAATACGAATCCATGGGCAGTTAGGTGCGAAAAGAGAAAAAAGAGAAAAAAAAATATGTAAAGGTTAAAAGTGTATTCTATAAAGTGAATTCTATATTTATTAAATAAAATTTAAGTTTCGATAAAGTTTTGATTGATAGTTAAATCTAATCCGTGGGAGAGCCACGCTTGGGCATGAATGGGCCGGCTCGACCGGAGTGATACCACGGCCTCACAGAAAACCGGTGTGAAACAGCGCTTACGCTGTGTTTCATTGAGTGAGTGAGGATACCGGAGGCCCATACCCCAATCCAACGCCCCCTATCCCCCTCACCATCCCCTTTCCCCCCAGGCCGCCATAGTGTGGGTCACCATACTGCATTGTTCTTTTTTGCATTGAGGATGGTGACCACCACTCTTGGATTCTGCTCATGCTTTCCATCAGGCAGGGCAGAGTCATTTTGGCAGCTTAAATATAAAAAAAAAAAAAAGCAAAATTCAATAAATATAGTCTCATTCTTTATAATAAATATACAACTAATTGCAAGAACCCCTTTCAACTCCAGAAAGGCTCCAGAGATGACCAGTATTCTTTATCCATTGATACTCCCATCCAGTGTGTACCTGATACTTTATAATAACGTCGTCTGCCCTTGTATTCGGTCTGCCCCTTTTTTTTGCCCAATGTTCCTATCCATGCTAATGTCCTTGTAGTCCAGCGACTGTCAGTTCAAATTCAAAATCATTTATTCAACTAAGACACTAAGTGACATTTATGACCGTTAAATTGAAGCTACAGATAAAAATCATAGATCGACACAAACAGACGCCACAGATGTACTGTGTTTTCAAGGTACATTTGGTGAAAATACCTAAATCCACTGCCTGCCTGTGTCGGTCCATAACCTCCAGTTTCCTCCACCTCCATTCCAAAATGCGTAGAGCCTTATGAGAAGAATACTGGCAAAGAAACTCATGGCCTCTCTTTTTAAAAGTCAGATAATAAAATACAACAGATTACATGATAGGTGAAGAGTATGCAAGACTTTCATTTTATTAAAATGCTCCAAAAACTAACGTACTACAAAAAATAACACCGAATACCGTGATACCATTGAAGGTTTGACACACATTGGTTAGTTTGTTGCTGTAGATGTTTTTTATTTAATTTTATAGATACCTGAATGCAGCACAAAACAAGCTGGAACGTTTACCCACCAATGAAGACCAGTTCGAAGAAGAGATAGAGAATAAGAGGAGACGCAAGAAGAGACCACGACCAGAGTTGTATACGGCACCTGTTCTACAAGAAGTTTATTTGCAGGTACGGTCTTAATCTTAAGTTATAAATAAATAAATATTTCGGACATCTAACACACAACGCCATCTAGTCCCAAACTAAGCAGAGCTTGTGTTGTGGGTACTAGACAACTGATACTAATACATATACACATATTTTTTTTCTAAATATAAATATATATTTAGAAAACTCCAATACAAATATTATCAGATCATACAAACATTTAGTCCGACCCGGGAATCGAAGCCGAAACCTCAAGCACAGCAGTCGCATGCGTTACCACTGCGCCACCTAGGCTTATTTGAGTTCAATCTCACTTTTATGAAGCTGTGGAGGAACGGGTGTCATGTCCCTCCAGTACAAAGGGAGGATCCTCCGACCAGGCGAGGTAATCATGCCTGGCGGGTCAGTGCCCAGCAATCAATGTCCCACTGCTGGGCTCGGGTCTCCTCTCAAGAGAGGGTTAAGGCCATATGTCCCCACGTTGGCCAAGTGCGGGTTGCGGAATGTGCTTGTGTTAACCGTTAATTACTTACCCTTTGTGTAAAAGAACTTCTATATACAACATTTCGACTGCCTCTGTGGCGCAGTGGATGCGTATACGACTGTTGTGTTTGAGGCCACGGTTTGAGTGAAGAGGAAGTTTTATATGTGTAGAGGCAATAAAAAATCATAGTCATCAGAGCGAAGACGGGTCGGTTCGCTAGATAATATTAAAGACTTACGAAATCTTTTTCAGGACAATCGCCTTGAAGAGCTTCCTTCAGCATTATTCCGTCTCCCGTCTTTGTCTACCCTGGACGTTTCTAACAACAAGCTCCGAGCCCTACCGGCCGCCCTGTGGCGGGCCCCGGCCCTGAGGGACCTCAGTGCCGCCCTCAACCATCTTAGAGACCTCCCTACTGGGGTAGAGGTATGGTTCTTTGTTCATTAAGATCACATATCACTTGCCATAACTGATTAATTCATCCACGCAGAATCATTTGAGTTACAAACTTGACACTTTGACAACTGGAGCTTTTTAGGGTTTCGTACCCAAAGGGTAAAACGGTACCTTATTACTAAGCCTTCGCTATCCGTCCGACTGTCACATGTAATGTATTTCTGTCGCTAAAGCAATAAATACTAATATTTAAATGGGCTCCCCTACAACAAATATGATTTATTTGGTCGTTTTCATTGATATTGATAACAGTGACAAATAGACGCTTGAAATATTTCCAAAATATTTAGTTTTATATTCACTTTAGTTAGATATTTATAGATAATGGTACGGAACCCTGCTGGCGCGAGTCGCACTTGGCCGGTTTTATTACATTGTAAGCACGCACTAAGAAATAACTTTTATGGTTTCACGGCTAAACAGGTGCATCGATTTTAATGATCGTCTCCGTGATTCGGAGGTCACGTTAAGCAGTCGGTCCCGGTTGTTGTCATAAGATAACAGTCGTGAAGCTTAGTTGGAGGCCTTCGGGCGGCTTAAAAAACATCCAACAGCAAGATTCGTAGCCACAACGTTGTCTTGCCAGTCCCCAACCCGCACTTGGCCAGCGAGGGGACGTATGGCCTTAAACCTCGCCTGAGAGGATACCCGATCCCAGCTGTGGGACATAATGGATTGTTGATTTAGCATAAAGATACTTTGATTCTATAAGAAAGACACATGGTACTCTTTATCGCGATAACAGATATGCGGGCAGAGCCACGGGTAAAATTAAGTAAATTAATGTACAAATTTGCCCCCTATCAAGTGCATTGCCAGCAGCTGCTCAACTTGGGAATATAGGAAAGGAAGTGGGAAAGAAAATATATTTTTTATTTGAATAATATCTAAATCCTAACCATAGCGCCTTACAGGTAGATGTCTCTCTTACCATCCCCCTTTTTGCTGGTCATCTTCGAAGAATACTAGAAAAGAGCCATAACAAGGCAAGTCTATGAACATCTTCTCAATCTCTTAGTATACCCGCAGACATCTATACAAATAAATAAAATTGAAGTGTCTGTTTGTTCCGGATAATCCCTGAAACGGCTGCAATGATTTTAACAGGACTTTCACTAGCGGATAGCTGATGGTATAAAGAGTAACTTAGGCCACTTTTGCTCTAGACTAGCTGCGCCTAAGATGTTTATCGCAGTTGCTAATATAAAAATACAAGAACAAAGGTGGGATTTTTTATTGAATAAATGGTAAACGAGCAGAGATATCGCCTGATGTAAGCGGTTTCCACCGCTCATGGACAACCACAACACCAGAGGCGTCACAAGTGCGTTGTCGGCCTTTGGGGGAAGGCGGGTGGAGGAGTTTTGGCATGGGCCTCTGTTATCCTTATTCACACAAGTATGCTGTCATTCTTTGCCACCTTAATGTTTTGTCACATAGCCTAGTCTTCCACAGAGGTCGATCTATCGAGTACAAAATAAACTCTTCAAATCTGATAAGCACCCCAAGCTACCTTTCTGTAATCAGTAACGCCTTTATTGGCTAATATTTTGTTTCGACCACATGACTTCACGTTGATATGACGTCTTTATCGTAAAATTTTTGGTTTTCTTCTTATGTTTACGTTAGTAGAAAGCCAACATGGCTAAGTATTTAAACTTCTTAAGAGTCGATCTATCGAGTACAAGTATCATACCGTGGGAGAGCCACGCTTCGGCATGAATGGGCCGGCTCGACCGGAGTGATACCACGGCCTCACAGAAAACCGGTGTGAAACAGCGCTTACGCTGTGTTTCATCGAGTGAGTGAGGATACCGGAGGCCCATACCCCAATCCAACGCCCCCTATCCCCCTCACCATCCCCTTTCCCCCCAGGCCGCCATAGTGTGGGTCACCATACTGCATTGTTCTTTTTCGCATTGAGGATGGTGACCACCACTCTTGGATTCTGCTCATGCTTTCCATCAGGCAGGGCAGAGTCATTTTGGTAGCTTAAANAAAAAAAAAAAAAAAAGGACGTTGCATACCTGAATAGCTGTTACGGAAACATTCTACCAAAAAAAGACAATTTGTTTAAGTTTTATATATAACAGAGAAACTCACGTCGACATTTAACTTGTTTCAAACCCAGTCCAAAGATATATATATAGATAAGGAAAACTTGATAGAAACCTTTTTTTTTGCGTGTGGAAACCCCTGCGAGCTATCACCCTGGTGGGGTTTGCGACGGGGTGGTGTGTCGGATGTGGAATCGAATCGACTATAACCACACTGTGTGCCGCACTGCGCCGTAGACACATTCGGACCTTGTATCACCCAGTCATCACCGTTGTGGCGTAATAGACCAAAAACTCCTTTCTTACGGCCTTCAAAGGCTGTTGGATGGGGTGTTATCAGCTTAGTCTCTATTCCAGGGTCAGTCGGAATGCTCCAGCCCACTGCAGCTGGCGTCTCCCACTGACACATCACCGCAGATGAGCGCGTCTCCTTCCATTAATAGCGCGCAGTTCGCTATTGGTAATCAATCTGTAAGTATAAACGTATGTGTTTGAATGTATGATAATACGTTCAAGTTAATAATAATAATATTTTCGGACACATAACGCTATCTAGTTTTGAACTAAGCAAGATTTGAAAGATAAAGTGACTGATAGCATTGTTAAGTAAGTACGTACTTTATTATATATAGAAAACAACAAATATTTACAGGTCATACAAACGTTTGGTCTGATTCAGGATTCAAACCCGAAACTTCAGTACATCAGTATCATACATTACGACCGAGGAAGTATTAGCAAAGTGTTTCGTTCAGGTTAAGAAAATAGTGACGTATCGATCTAGTAACTCTTCCTAGCCAAACAAATATTATATTAGTGGTGTTAGAGTAATTATATATTTTTATTTGTGGGTTTAATAGTAAAATGTACTTTGCAGAAGTCTTCTTCCCGGAGCCCGTCGATAGAGAGAAGTGAGTCGGACACTTTGGACGATGATGACGACGAAGTGATTCCGGTGCTGGGTAATCGAGCTGGGAATGCTGTGTAAGTGTCTTTCCTTCTCTCTCTCTCTCTCTCTTTCCATCTATCTCCCTCTCCTCTCCTCTTTCACTGCGACTCTAACACCCTCCCTCTCCTTCTATGTCTTTCTCTCTTCCCACCCACTTATTATTTATTTTGTCAATCCTAACTTATATTACAACGTCGTTGTCTTTGAATTTATTTATTTTATTTATTTATTTATCTTTATTGTATATACATAGTACGAAATGGTACAACAGGAACAATCACACAATATGTATAACAATTGGCGGTCTTATCGCTCTCGGCGATTTCTTCCAGACAACCATAACACGGATATGTGTGTTTCAAAAATTTTAAAATTTAGGGTAGTTTAAATACAGGCAACACACAAAACATATAAAAAATAAAAGAAAAAAAAAACAAAAGAAATAGTAGCGATCTATACACAAATGTTAGACACTATTCATATTACACAAACATACTTATACCTACACAAATACATATACACACTGAAATATATATATGTATGCATACACATACAGACTAGTACAAATAAAACATAAAATTAAAACAAAAATATTCACAATGATAAGTTGTGTGAGTAGTAATCCTTCACCAGCTTTTTGAACATATGCAAGGTTTTTGCTCGTCGGATATTATCTGGCAAGTTGTTCCAAAGCATTACCAATTGCACCGTAAAAGACTTGTCTGCAAACTGAGTGGTATGTGCTGGCATTTTTAGTTTTAGATTCTCCGATGACCTCAGGTCTCTGCAATGTGTACTTTTTAAGAATTGAAAACGTTCTTTGAGATAAGGGGGTGTGTGAGAATGAAACAGAACACTGTATAATAGAGTAAGAATATGCAGATTCCGGCGAAAGCGTATTGGTAGCCACTTGAGTTTAGAACGAAACTCTGAGATATGATCATATTTACGTAATCCAAATATGAATCTAATGCATGTTAAAAATCACTTGCAATCAATCAACCAATTTCAACATCAATACACCAATACCGCTTCTCTTCGTTCTCTCTCTCTTTTCCCACTCACTTCTTGTTTTGGCGAATTATTTAGATATTTTCAAATTCAAATCCACAGCTGGTCGGAAGCCCGTCGTGCCCACACTTGGAGAGGTGTCGTGGAAGGAACCATCGACACCCCAACACGTGGCGGCTCTTGCTTGGTAGCCCTGAACCTGGCCCACAACCAGTTCACCTGCGTACCTCAAGCCCTAGCCTGTAACGCACCGAATCTGACTAGACTCAATATGGCCTATAACTCCTTAAGGTAAGGACACAGAGATATATTATGGCAATTTCTTTTTTCGCACTAATAGTATACACCCTGTCGCGCGCAGGATTCCACAAAATATACATGAACCGCTTACACCACTAAGCCAACTGTGCAGTCGAAGTGGACTGCGCAGTTCTGGTTGAAGCGGTCACTTCACTGCCGAGTGTGGCGGGTTCAAACCCCATATAGTATATGCATCTATTCAGTTAATCCAATCAGTCACTCATTCATTCAATCATAGTAGTGTGAGAGAGAGAAGAAAGCAATTTGTTGTGTCTATCGCCCACTATGTCGTGAGGCAGTCCGGTGGATTGTGAGCGGTGGAGATGAGAGGGTGCGTGTGTCTAAGAGCCGATAGTATGAAAGGATATACTACATCACAACTGACAAATTATTATTTCTCTTTTCTAGGTCCATGTCTTACGTCACTTCATATCCGACCAGTCTCCGCCAGCTGGACCTAAGTCACAATGAGATTACTTGCTGGCCAAGTTTACCCCAGGTAAAGTTCATTTTCGGTTATTGCGATAAAGAATAGCCCATTTCCTTCCTAAGGAATCAAAATATTTCCAAGCCATTGCAACAGTTTACCCATGAAAGTGTAACAAACAGATAGAGCTACCTTATTTAGATACGAAATATAATCCTGATCAGGTGGAAAACTTCGGGTCCACTGAAGGTGATCCCTTAGCCTGCTACTGTCCTAACTCTTCGAGCAACAGCACCCGCTCTCGTCCAAGGTCTGGTGGCTCGGTGCGGTCTCAGCTACTCAGCGCCGCCTGCCCCGCCAGGAGACACCTGAGACTGGAGGGACTCAGGACTCTGGTGAGCGCTGACCGTTAAGGTCTTCATGGACTAGCATATTTTTTTCTGATAGAAATTCTTTACATTTTAATCTGTTTAAAGTTTTAAGACCCTGACTTCTAAACCCAAGGTTTTGAGTTAGATTCTTACAAATTATGGTGACACGGGCATGATCATTTGTTCTGTATCTGTGTGTAACACTTCGGCACGCTTCAGAACGAAAGGGCCGGCTCGACCGGAGCGATACCACAGCCTTACAGAAAACCGGTGTGAAACAGCGCTTGCGCTGTTTTTCACCGAGTGAGTGAGGATACTGGAGGCCCATACCCTAACCCCTTCCCCATCCTCTCCCATTCCCCTAAGGTTGACAACACACTAGTGACGCCTCTGTTGTTGCGAGTGTCATTGGGTAGCGGTAATCGCTTACTATCAGACGATACGTCTGCTCGATTGCCCCCCTATCCATGAAAAAATTATGTATTTAGTAATATAAAGGTCCGTTAGCATTCTTATTGCCATTGTACATGCTCTGCCCAACCCTGGCCAAAAATTAGTAACAAAACGAATAATGCATTGTGGCTTAAAGAAAGACACTATATAAACCTCCTTAGGAAAGGCTATGTCCAAGAGTGGCCTGTAAAAAGCTGAAGATATAATGGTTATAATCAATCAATGGTCTATGTCTTCAGATCTTAGCGAACAACTTGCTCACCCGCATCCAGTTGACGACAGATGACGATGGGTACGTGTCAGCGGCACAGCACGAGGATTCCACAACTGATGAAGACGATGAATGGGTAAGTTCTATTGGCATTCCACAACTTTATTTACTTTGTAGAATCCAACATGCTATTCGAACCAAGATTGAATACTTATTAATTTTATGGCAGTTAAGAAATTCGGTATTATATTGTATGTAGGTATTTACCCGACTATGTCACGAATTATTTTTAACAGTAGATTTTGCAACTGAATGTAAGTAGATGTGCACCTTGAACGATTCCTATGTTTAAGTTTTAATCTTCAATGGTATTACTGAGTGTTTTTATTTTTGCTAGTACGTTAGCTTTTGGAGCATTTTAGTAAAATTCAGGTGGCAATGGCTTGCATACTTGCATACAGTTAACCATTCATGTCATACTTACTAATACTGTTGTACCTGAAGATCTGACTCTTAAAAAGGGATGGCCATGAGTTTCTTTGCCAGTATTCTTCTCATAAGGCCCTACTCATTTTGGAAACTAGAAGTTATAGATCGACACAGGCAGACAGTAGATTTAGGTGTTTTCAACTAAATCACCTTGACAATACAGCACACCTTTGGCGTCTGTTTGTGTCGATCTATGATTTTTATCTGTAGCTTGATTTTAACGTTCATAAATGTCATTAAGTGTTTTAATTGAATAAACGATATGTTGAATTTGAATTTGCCTTAATAAAGAAGGGTTATGTTTTTCTGGATTATATGTTTTTTTTTAATCTTTAAACACTACTAAATATTAGTTTTATACCAACCCTTCTTGGCAGCGTGGTATTAGTAGAATAAAACCCTTCTCCTAATGAGAGCCTCTGTCCAGTGGTGGACCATTATAAGTTAATGAATATATGAAGGCCATGCTGCTGGCCATGATCCTAATTGATGATGGCGACCACCACTTTTGGATTCTGCTTGTGCTTTCCACCAGGCAGAGTAGAATCATTTTGGTAGCTTAAAAAAATAGTTGGTATGTTTTGACTGCCACGGTGGCGCAGTGGTATCGTATGTGACTGCTATATATATATATATATATATATATATAATGTATCAGTTGTCTAGTAACCATAACACAAGCTCTGCTTAGCTTGACACTAGATGGCGTTGTGTGTTAAATGTCCGAAATATTTATTTATTTATGTGTGAAAAATTTGTCATTTTAAAAAAGGACAACCTAGCACTGATCTTCATACTACTAAACCCTATGAATTAACCAAAAAATATATATTAATAATTACGATTGAAACTGGAAATGAAAGGAATGAAAATTAAAAATTTACTTTGTATACTTGTGTATATATTAGGCAGGATATACAAAAGGTACTAGAGCCTCGCTGATTTCAGGTCTTGGCCTGGCTCGACTTTTTCATAGAAGACCAAACTAAAGTGACAGCGTTCGTACTGTAGTGTGTCGTTGGTGAGTGCGAGACCGGAAGCCCAAGATGCAGAACCATCTCAGGAGACCCCCATAGTGTGTCAATGCATTGTTGGATTGTTTTTTTCTTATGGACTCGCTGGCAAACGAAAAGACGTATCGTGTGATGGTAAACGATTACCGCCGCCCATGGACATCTGCAACACCAGAGGTGTCACAAGTGCATTGCCGGCCTTGGGGGATGGGGTAGAGGATGGGGATGTGGGAGGGCTTGGGGTATGGGCCTCCGATATCCTCACTCACTCGGCGAAACACAGCGCAAGCGATGTTTCATTCAGGTTTTCTGTGAGGCCGTGGTACCATTCCTGTCCATCCGGCCCTTTCATGCCGAAGCGTGGCTCTCCCACGGTAATTTGTCTGCTTTAGCAATGAGTATGATGGCTGATGGATTTATAGGCTCATACATATTTAGAAAAAAAACTTGTATTGTCTAAACACAAGGGTACATTGATCTTTTATTTTTGCTCTATTTCCAGAACACAGGCTCCACCCTTAAGGGTCGTCTGCTGTTCCCTTTGCTGTCAATGCTGGACGTCTCTTGCAACCTGCTGAGGACTATCCCACCAGCTATACACGAGCTCACCAACCTATCAGTTCTCAACATTAGCGGGAATAAAGGTAACGGCAAAAACCACCAGCATCTGAATAGCCACCAGTTATCACTGGAGAGAGTCATAATTTGGGGGTGGGGGTGGCGCTAGTTACGTTCACGTGACCCACTAGCTAGCTTGCTCCCTGGTTATAAAGTAAATGTATTATTTCAAAAAAACTGTTTTTTTTTAAATATCAGACTTTAAAAAATCCCTTGTATTTCTAATTTAATTTAAAATTTCAATAACTGCATGCGAAAGTACGCATTTATTGAAATCTTCTTACGTAATTGATTTACGGTACTTACATTTAAATTTTGTCTGTCTGTTTGTCGGCTTGTCTGTTTTTCCGGCTCTGAAACGATTGAACCGATTTGGACGGGACTTTCACCAACCGATAGCTGATATTATTACAAGTCACTTATACTATTTTTACTTTAGAAAACAAACTTGTTAATTTGGTTAACTAAAATAAACGCGAGTAACTCCGTGTGACGCAGATAACGAAATCTTCAAATTCCAGATATAACGGAACTCCCCCCACAAATGGGCCTTCTCTCTCGCCTGTGGAACCTCAACACGGTGGGCTGTTCCCTGCAGGAACCTCTAAGGTCGATGCTGGCATGCGGTAGATACAAGAGCATGGACATCGTGGGGTACCTGAAGAGTGTACTCCAGGAAGCCAGGCCTTATGCGAGGATGAAGCTCATGCTTGTTGGACTGCAGGTACGTTTGTCGCTTGATGATAAGTGGTTACATACATGTAAGGGACGGAATTAAGAGACAGGTGCCCGGAAGTGTTAGTTTTCCGTCAGATAATAGGTGAGTTGAATGGGTAGCAATCAAGCATACTGGTCACTTGTTGTGAAGGCATCACCGATTTTTTTTTTATAGAATTTGGGCATACTAGCAGACGTATTGCCTGATTTAAGCGCATCCGCAACTTAAGAAGCCAGCCTTTAGGGGATGCGGAGGGGGATGAGGGGAGGGGTTTGGGTTATGATCCCCAGCTGTCCTCACTCACTCGGTGAAACACAGCGCAAGCACTGATTCCCTACCGGTTTCCTGTGAGGCCGAGCTATCTCTCCGGTCAAGCGGGCCCATTCGTACCGAAACGTGGCTCTCCCACGGCTCTCTCACTTGATGTTAAGCGGGCATCACCGTCCATCGAAACCTGTTATACAGAATTCAAAGGTATTGCCTTTCAGTCCTCTGCCTTCTAGAATCTAGGGGTTGGGGTGGTTTAGGGTTCTTGTCATCTTCGATATGTCTCTGCAGTATATTTTTTATCTTAAAAATAATGCCATCCGTTGGCAATAAGATAATAAATAAATATTAAATAAATATTTCGGAGATTATAACACACAACGCCATCTAGTCCTAAACTAAGCAGAGCTTGTACTATGGGTACTAAACAACTGATATTAATACATATATACTTTTTTTTTTTCATAAATACATACATATTATACATAGAAAACACCCGAACTCCGAAACCAATATTTGCAGATCATACAACTATTTGTTCCGACTCAGGAATCGAACCCGTGACCTCTAGCACAGCAGTGGCATACGCTACCACTGCGCTAGCGAGGCAGTCGAGATATAGATAAGATATATTATAGATTTAAATTTTATTTAACAATTTAGTATCTTTAAACAAGCAATTCTTGTATATGTATATATATAGATAGATATATA
>PKRV01001967.1:48152-118053 GCA_003709505.1 Hyphantria cunea
TATACTGAATATCCGAAACGGCTATAACGATTTTCATGAAATTTACTATGCAGGAGGTTTCGGAGGCAATAAATGTAATAGTTGTCTAGTACTCAAAATACAAGCTCTGCTTAGTTTGGGACTAGATGGCGGTGTGTGTTAGATAAATGTCCGGAATGTCCAAACATCTATCTAGCCAGGATTGATTTTCGGAAAATTCACAAAAAATAGTACCGAACAAAGCTCGGTCGACCAGGTACTTCAATTTAAATACCATTGTTGGGTTCCTTATGTTTTAATTCTTCTCCTTATTATATTAAAAGAGAAATTTTATTCCATTCAGGGTATAGGGAAGACCAGTTTGTTGGAGTGCCTGAGGCAGGAGTCAGCCATCCAGCATCGGAGAAAACCAACAGAGGTCAGAAACACCATATTTTATTTGCCCAGCCGTGCAACTTCGCCTGCGGCTCTTAAAAAGAATATCTTTTTGTCAATTTTATAACATTTTTCTGTAATACTCGAGCCCTATTAGTCGCAGCGTGATGGTATATAGCTTCTTATTTAAATAGGCTATCTATCACCTAAAGTGTCATTCAATTCGAACCAGCAGTTCATGAAATACAGCGCATTCAACCGATAAACAAACTCTTCAGCTATTTAATGCTGTTCAATATGTCCAATTCTTTCCCCAGCACTGGGCAAAACGCATGGGTAACAAGTCTTCGCGGCGTGGCAACGTATCTACAGTAGGAGTGGACATCGGTACTTGGATTTATGAGAAGAACCGATCCACTAGGGGGCCTGTCACCTTCAGGACCTGGGATTTTGGAGGCCAACAGGAGTAAGTACCTTATTTCACAGGTCAGGGTTACTTCACAGGTGACTGACAAGAATTCATCACCATATTGAAAGACGGAGTGTTTGGACCTCCTACAAGTGGTCCGACCTACTGAAGGTGGCAAGAAACCTTCGGATTAAGGCAGGTTCGGACCGTTTGTTGTGGAAAACCTTAGGGAGGCCGTTTTTGGGACTAATCTCGTCTAAACGCCCTCCACTATAACTCCTGTACATCAGGATCAATAGCAGTGACCTACGAATACACCGAGTTATGACACTCGGGAATTACCTGGAAAATTAAACTGTTTTGGAAACTGCAACGAAATTATCTGTAGAAACCTGGAGAAGTTGGAAATATATGAGTCCACTTCGCTCCTTAGCACCTGGGGAGGCCTATGTCCAGCGGTGGACGTATTCCGGCTGAGACAATAATGTTGATGTTGATTTCATATGTGTTATTTAACACCCCTTTAAACCCCCTCCAGTCACCCCTCCTTCTCTGAGTTGACCACCACACCTTCTCTGTTCCCAAACTAGGTTGGGATCGACTTTAAGTCTGCTACAATAAATATGAACTTCGATTTGTTAAGGACCTAAATGTTTTAAGAATGGTCACCCATCTGTATCTAAAACTTACTAGCATTGCTTAACCTAGAAAACATATTCGCTTGTGAAGAATATGGTGATCAATGTACTGTGTGTTCCAGGTACTATGCCACCCATCAATACTTCCTCTCCCGCCGTTCTCTGTACCTGGTGGTGTGGAGGGTCACAGATGGGAGGAAGGGACTCGCCGGTGCCCTCAACTGGCTGAGGTAACCTGCTATACTTGGTGTATAGACGAACCATCTTTTCTAAACTCCGAAACTATACAACACTTGTACGGAATACAGAATTGTGACGTCATAGCCTGGTAATGTCAAATTATTAACTTGGTAAGTTATGGTTTATGAGCTTGCCAAAGTGATCTCCGCTTAATGGAAAGTATGAGTTTAATCCAAGAGGGTCGGTCACCATACTTATTACTCGTGCTGACTATGCAATAATTCAGCATAGTGACCCACAATATGGCGGCCTAGTGAAGTGCCTCTGAGTTTTGTTCCATCAACATTAATTTTACTTAATAGAAAATGGCTTTAACTGTATATTTGTCAGTTTGATACGTTTTAACTATTAAACCGCCTATTAAATTGTCTAAGACTGCTGCACTGAGTGTTGTGGGTTCGTTCCCCATATGGGACAAAACTTTGTATGATCCACAAAATGTTGTTTTGAGTCTAGGTGTTGTTTGTGTCCGTTTTATTTCAAATACCCCCGCAATACAATATATTCCTAGAGTGGGAAGTGCCCTAAAAAAATTAAACAGAAAAAAATAATAATTAATATTGCAGGTCTATACAAGCCCGCGCCCCGGGCTCGCCCGTCATCATGGTCGCTACACATTATGATCAAGTCGTTAATGTAAGTTTTTTTTCTTTCCTTATATGGTAGCAAACGAGCAGAAGTATCGCCTGATGGCAAGCGATTACCATCAGGCGATATGTCTGGCGTAACAAGTGCATTTCAAAAAACCCTAGGAGGGGTTCGAATATTTTCTTCCCCCCTATTTCAAATGGAAAATGGTTTACTGTATGGTTTTAGTCGGTTCGATTTCCACTCTTGGACTGCTCTACCACAAACACAGGTTAGGTGACAGGTTTTTACAGTTAAAAAAAATACGAAAGGTGTCATGAGAACTGCTCTCAGAATTCAAAAACAGTTTTTACGTTTGTGTATGCAAATTATTTGTTTTATCTTAAATTGTAATTATATTATATCACTAATCCACTCCTGGACATGGCCTCTCGTTTGTAAGGAGGTTCTGGTCTAGTTTACAACTCTGGCCAGGCGGGTTGGTGTCTTAAACGTTTTTTTTATAGTATAGGGGGCAAACGAGCAGATGTATCGCTTGATGGTAAGCAAATACCGCCGCAAATGGACACCCGCAACACCAGAGGTGTGACAAGTGAGTTACCGGCCTTTCTCGGATGGTAAGAGGGATGGGGGAGACGTTGGGGTCTCCCTAACCTCACTCATTCAGTGAAACATAACGCAGTGCTGTAGCCCCGCGTATGAGTTATCTTCCTCATGGAAAACATGAGTATAATCCAAGAGTAGAAGTTGCATCAATGAGAACGTGGAAATGTAATATGCACATTAAGGTAGCTTAGTTTGTTCCCTTACTGACTACTTACGACATCACACGGAGACAGAGCGATGGTCTGGCCTGGTCATAAAACTTTCTCTTTCTATATAAGAGATAGTACTTGAATTCTTCTACACCTGTTTCTCCTAAATATTACTTTGTTCTACAGTGTAACTTACCAGAGAACGAGAGTCCAGAATGTCTCCAACGGCTGATCCGCTCCTCAATCATGGGGGCTCCAGACGCTGATAAACTTGGACTGCCTCGGGTACTGGACTCTGTTGAGGTTAGTTTCCAACCACAAATATTTGAAAACTTAAATTTGAGCCGGTTAAGAATTAGCAGAAGATATACTAGAGAAAACTTAAATTTCATTCGGTATGGCCTTTCGAGCCGGTCAAGAACTAGAACTCTAGTATATATACCACTGTTAATACTTTCGTTGAGAACTTCATAGGTTCCTATAACAGCTTATTAGTTTTCTTGACTGTTTGTAGTGAGTTCGATCTCTACCCAGGACAAATAATTGTTAAGAACATGATCATTTGTTTTGTTTTCTGGATGTAAATAAATAATAATAAATAAATAAATATTTCGGACATCTAACACTCAACGCCATCTAGCCCCAAACTAAGCAGAGCTTGTATTATGGGGATAAGACAACTGATATGAATAAATAAATACTTATTTTGTAAATACATACATATTATACATGGAAAACACCCAAACTGGCGCAGTGGTAGCGAATGCGACTGCTGTGCAAGAGGTCTCGGGTTCGATTCCTGAGTCGGACCAAATGTTTGTATAATCTGCAAAGATTTGTTTCGGAGTTTGGCTGTTTTCTATGTATAATATGTATGTATTTACAAAAAAAAGTATATAAGTATTAATATCAGTTATCTAGTACCCATAGTACAAGTTCTGCTTAGTTTGGGACTAGATGGCGTTGTGTGTTAAAATGTCTGAACATATTTATTATTATTATTTAGTTTGACCCAGGATTCGAACCCGAGACCTCATGGACAGCAGTCGCATACACTACCACTGCGCCACCAAGGCAGTATAAGGGCAGTAGAGGCAGTAAATTAACAATATATATGTATTCAGTAATATATAAGTATGTATATCAGCAGTCTGTTTAATATAGCACAGGCTCCGTCTAGTTTGAGATCAGACATGTATATTACATTTGTATATCTCTTATGCCAGGTGTCGTGCAACACTCGCCACAACATAAGGCTACTAGCCGACATCGTATACTCCGTGGCGTTCAGTGTGAAACCTCCAGGTACCTTCACTCATACACACATTCTTTACACAATCACATTACACATGCATTCTTACACAAACACACATTTATTCAGACCTAACTTTCTAATGAAGTAGATAGACTGGGTTTCTATAATTTTGGGTTTTTCGTCAGCAAAGAAAAACATATGTTTATAAAAACATCTGTCAGCCTATTTGTATGTATGATTTTTGTAACGGTAAATCGATTTCGATGGGACTTTCTCAGGCAGATAACAGATGGGCAGTAACTTGGGCTCTTTTTTCTGTAACTGCTATATCGATTTCGACGGGACTTGCTCAGGTAGATAGCTGATGTTATAAGCAGAAACCTATTCTACTTTTGTTTTTTAAAATAAGTTTTCCCGAAATTGACATGCAGACGAAGTTGCGGTGTTCAATTAGTTCAAAATATAACCACATATTTGTAATATTTCTGCCTTTATCCTGTTTACCAGGTAGCAAGGAGCCACTGCTGGAACAGCGCATCCCCGCCACGTACCTGGCGCTGGAGGAGTGCGTCACCTCCCTGGCCGCTGAGCTGAGGGAACCCGTCCTCAAACATGACGAGTACAGGAGACTGGTAAGAGAATGGGAAGATGAAGGAGGGCCTGCTTTCTTAAAGCATGACTTTGTTTGACAGCGTCGGTGGCGCAATTGTAGCGTTTGCGACGGCTGTAGTTGAAATGTTAGGTTCGATTCCCGGGTCGTGAGAAATGTTTGTATGATGTGCCAAAAAATTGTTTCGAAATTTGGGTGGGTATTTACAAAAAAAAGACAACTAAATAATTCACTTTCAAAGCTCTGCTCAGTTTGATAGCGTTGTGTATGAAATGTCCGTAATATATTTTACCATTAATTGTCATCAAACAAACCCTTTTAAAACGTTAATAAATAGTTTTACCGGACTACGACGAAAAGAAAGGGTAACATTTTTGTAGCGTCTAAACTACTGCGTGCCAAACATATACCTATTTACACTCGATGTATATGACCCTTCTGGTGCAGTAAATTTTTGCCCAGCAATGGGACGTATTTAACTACTAATATATAAAAATGTCCTACCTACCTGATCTCTCTCCGGTAGTATCGGATTACTGTCCCATTCGCATTATGAGAGAGAGAGAGAACAGAGAGTGCATCTGTGGTGCACACACTTGATCTATAATATTTCCTGTGTACTGGCTGACACAGGCAGACAGTATATTTTAGTGCCAACTCATTGCACCAGGTTTTATGATATGTCATTTACTGTCCAGGCGGCCCGACTATAGAATGATTTACCAATGGCTATACGGCGTGCCAAATCTTTGCCCATTTTCAAAAAAATGCTCAAAGAACATTACCTATCTTCCTAAGTTCTGATTTGCCAAAAATGTTATTTTTTATTATTATTATTATTTTTCATTCTTAATATCGAAAGTGTAGATATTGCATATATTTATGTATTTATTTGACTGTATTAATATGTAACATTATTGTAAGTATTTATCTTAATTGAATGATTTCCTTTAATTATTTTTTTTGAACACCAAATTTCCCATGACTTCGTATTTCTACAGTCAATTTGTCCATCTAAAGGTTGCCTGGAAGAAATTGCTTTTTAGCGATAAGGCCGCCGTTTGTACATGGTCGTTTATATGTTATGCTCCTGAATGTAAACTGTTTAAACTGGTGTACAATAAAGTTTATTCTATTTTATATTTAGGTGTTTTCACCTAATTCACCTTGACAATACAGTACATCTGGCGTCTGTGTGTGCCTATGATTCTATGATTTTAATCAGTAGCTTCAATTTAACGTTCATAAATGTCACTTGGTGTCTTAATTGATTAAATGATTTTGAATTTGAATAACATGGATATTGTTTTGTAGGTGACACAGTATATGCAACAGAAGAACCATCGCATGTTCAGGGATGCTTCGGAGCTGCATCAAGCTACCATGTTCCTGCACGAAAACGG
Source organism: Hyphantria cunea (assembly GCA_003709505.1). Taxonomy (NCBI): domain Eukaryota; kingdom Metazoa; phylum Arthropoda; class Insecta; order Lepidoptera; family Erebidae; genus Hyphantria; species Hyphantria cunea. Next base: position 54,405 of record PKRV01001967.1, read on the forward strand.
TAATATATTTATACAATACTCCAATAGCATTCATTAGTCTATTGCTAGACCTGAGCCTTAATCAAGGAGGTCATGGTCTACCGTACCACGCTGACCAGATGGGTTGGTATAAGGTTTGTGTCAAGTTTAATAGCAGATGGTTTTTTTTATGGCAAACGAGCAGACTTATCGCCTGATGGTAAGTAATTACCGCCGCCCATGGACACCCGCAACACCAAACGCGTCACAAGTGCGTTGCTGGTCTTTGGGGGATGGAGAAGGGCATGGGGAAAGGATTTAGGGTATGGGCCTCCGGTCATCACTCACTCGGTGAAAAACAGCGAAAGCGCTGTTTCACACCGGATTTCTGAGAGGCCGTGGTATCGCTCCGGTCGAGGTCCATTCATGCCGAAGCGTGGCTCTCAGCGGGCAGGCGCTGGGAGGGGTTCGGATGTGTAAATATTAGCGGTTCCCGGATCCCTCCCGCCTCAGGCGCAGAGTGGCACACCGTGTGGTTTTAGTCGGTTCGATTCCGACATACCGCCCCTCCGCAAACCCCGGTGGGGTGAAGGCCCGTGGGGTTGCCACACGTAAAAAAGAGAGTTTGTGTCAAGTTTTGTTCCTTCTCTCAGCAGTGCTGTTGTCCTGGTAGTGTGCTCTACTAACAACTCTTTGTGTGATCTTCAGATTGGTGTTGTGAGTCTGGGTGTTCTTTGTGTTAGATTCTTTTATTATTATTTGACTGCCTCGTTAGCGTACGTGCTGTGCATGGGGTCGCGGGTTCGATTTCCGGGTCGGAGCTAATTATTGTTTCGGAGTTTGGGTGTTTTCTATGTATAAAATGTGTATATTTAAAAAAAAGATTAAGTATACATGTATTTATATCTCTCTCAATCTCTGCTTAGTTTGGGACTAGATGGCGTTGTGTTAGATGTCCGAAAATATTTATTTATTATAAACTACCGCGATATGGGATATATTACTAAAGGGAGAAATATGAAAGATGTCAGCCTCCTGTTATCTTTAAAATTACAAAAAACCAAGGACGACGGTCGTCACTTTCCATCAGGTATTTCACTTGCCCTCTATACAAATAGCGCTTTAAAATGGAAGACATACGTTCTCGTACTCATCGCTTCGGTGCTTCCTTCCTGTGCCGAGCGGTCAAAACCTGGAACTCACTACCAGCGCACGTGTTTCCTTCCCACTATGATCCCGGGTCCTTTAAGCGGGGCGTGAAAAAGCATCTCACCAGGCCGCCATAGTGTGGGTCACCATGCTGCATTGTTCTTTTTCGCATTGAGGATGGTGACCACCACACTTGGATTCTGCTAATGCTTTCCATCAGGCAGGGCAGAGTCATTTTGGCAGCTTATACATAAAAACAATAAAAAAAAATATTTGGACCAATTATGATCAAAAAAATGTGTGTTTATAATACCTCTTTGCCTACCTCTTTAGAGGTACAGTCGTGAATGGTATGTATTTCAAAACAGTCTAACGATAATATATGTGTTTTCAGGAGTTCTTCTCCACTACGACGATGCCACTTTAAAAGAGCTGTACTTCCTGAAACCCCAGTGGCTTTGTGACGTGTTGGCTCATGTCGTCACAGTTAGAGAGATTAATCCCTTCGCCAGCAATGGTGAGTACTTAACCAACACACAACAAAACTGTGGAAAGAACTCTCGCCTGGGGTATTCCCGGACCAATACGACCTTCAAACCTTCAAGAAAAAAGACGTACTCCTTCTTAAAAGGCCGGCAACGCACTTGTGACCCCTCTGGTGTTGCAGCTGTCCGTGGGCTGCGGTAATCGCTTACCATCAGGCGATACGTCTGCCAGTTTGCCCCAATATCATAAAAAAAATCGAGTCCCAGAGAAATATACTTTGTAAACAGGGTACTTCTATAACAATATTATAAATTCAAAAGCAACTCTGTGTGTTACGATTTCACGGCTAAACTGCTGCGCCGATTTCAATTAAATTCGGCAGAGAGATACTTTGATTCTTATCAAGATTATAACTTTCTCTTTACCACGATAACCAACAAATACTGTATACGAATAAGACAGTTACCAAGAACCACTAAAATGATGTATTTATCTGATGAAATGGGGTTCATAGAGTATAAAAATCATATTTATTTTCATTTTTAGAGCGAGATTAATAGTTAATTAACAAAAATAAAACTACAAAATACAGCAATCCGCCATGTTAAGTTGAACACCAATCGGAGCGAGTTACGTCACGTATGTATAAAGGTCGCTTTGGTGGGATATAATCGACGACCACTTTACTGTTTTCAAGAGCTATAATTGACGCTGGTTGACGAATGGTGACGTCGCGTCTTACACAGACAGACGCCATGACACCACCGAGCGTTTTCCCTACCTAAAACTTTATTTTATGTAGAGATATAACTATTTTTGACAACAGGAGATGGTTCCGAACATCATAAAACAGTTTTTCAAAATTAGGTTTCATGCCTCAGTATGTTCTAGCGAAGCGCCTGAATTGCTGAATCCTATTAATATTATAAACGCGAAAGTTGTATGGCTGGATGTTTGTTACTCTTTCACGTAAAAACTTCTCAACGAATTTGGATGAAACTTTACAGTAACAAAGCTATAATAGAATAACACATACGCTACTATTTGCTGCGATAACCGACATATACGTGGGCGGAGCGGCGGGCATAAACTAGTTGATTATAGAATGTCAAAAGACGCGTAAGAAAGAGTGTCACGGGTAACCACGGCTCTTCCAACTGATCCCCCCCTCATCCCTCCTCTACAGAACAACACGTGCCGGCCTTGGAAGTCTCCGCTTTAAAATGGAAGACATACGTTCTCGTACTCATCGCTTCGGTGCTTCCTTCCTGTGCCGAGCGGTCAAAACCTGGAACTCACTACCAGCGCACGTGTTTCCTTCCCACTTTGATCCCGGGTCCTTTAAGCGGGGCGTGAAAAAGCATCTCACCAGGCCGCCATAGTGTGGGTCACCATGCTGCATTGTTCTTTCTCGCATTGAGGATGGTGACCACCACTCTTGGATTCTGCTCGTGCTTTCTATCAGGCAGGGCAGAGTCATTTTGGCAACTTATACATAAAAAAAAAGAAAAAAAACCTAGGCTACATGAACATCATGCCTATAAACATAATTTAGAACACATACATTTTTGTACTCTGCAGCTGATGTTTTTCTGTGTAATTAAATGATAGACAACAGGTTCGTTACCATGGAAATGCATATTTATGCGAATGTCGACCTACTTGTACCAATGAGTAAGCCTATGGTGGGTCATAAGCCAAATTTGTGGATAGTACCTCAAGTTCCACTACCTACCCAGCAGGATATCTCTTACAAGATGCACTTATTCTGGTCTTCGAACAGGCATAATGAAGATCGAAGACCTAGCTCACGTGTTCAAGGCGTCCCCCCTCCTGGCTCGAGGAGACGAAGCTTCCTCCTTAGGAGTGTCACTTCTGAACAAGTTTGAACTGGCGCTATGCTGGGACTCCAGACTGTTGCTGGTGCCTCCGTTACTGCCTCATCATGAACCGCACGCTCCTCAGGTAAAATATTAACAGCCTCCAATAATCTACTGCTGTACATACACCTCTCTTTACCAAGAAGGTTTTGTCTTACTACGCCACGCTGGCCTGAAGGATTAGTATAGAAAAAACAATCTTATCGCAATTCTTTTTAGAACAAATTTCCTTCGAATTTTTTCCCACGTCTTCTGAGCAATCAGAACAGTGATATGCTACTAGTTGAATTAGGTAATAACAAAGTAAAGTCTATTTTCCATTTCCAGCTGCCAGTCCGATCACGTTCCTGGTCATCCTCTACTAGGGGCACTCCTAGGAGGGCCTGGCCAGGAGTCTTGGCTCCGATTCCTGATCACAGAGGAACAGACTCACCCACTCTTATACGTAAGTTGGAACTCCAGTTATGAAGGTGGTGTAATGGCTAAGAAGTTGGACTTACGATTGAGGGGTGGCAGGTTTGAACCTGGATTCTTCAGGATGAATGCCTTTGAGAGTGCTTATTTTGGAACCCTAAATGAGGCTTCAAGAATCCTTTGAAATGTATATCAATAAGTGAAAATTTTTCACCTATCGGTCCACTGGCTAGCGATCCTGACTGTTAACCTGGAGTTTGTGGGTTCGATTCCTGCCCATATCAAATACTATGCGGACTTTTAACACGCCTTTATGTACCCTCAAGTGGTTCTTCTCGTAGACCAAAGTAAGGGGTCTCGGGGTAACTTCTCCAGGTCCATAGCCTGTTTAAGTGATGTTCTACACCACCTGTAACTACAGGTGGGTCATTGGGTTAAGCCCTAAAGGGCCTCTTAGTAGCTTCAGGTATTTATGGTTTCTTCAGTGCGACCTGTACTTAGCGAGGTCGAGCTCCTATGGGTGTAGACCCAAAGGAGCGCCCATCAGCCAGCACTAGGTCGGGGGTTGTAGATGAATAGGCACTAGTTAGTTCGGGAGTAGTTGGCACGGAGATGAGGTCTCGTGGCAGGCAATACCTGTCCGGTGGTCGCCGATGGTAGGGCGCGAGCTCTCGCAGGTGGCGAACTTGCGATCCGTCAGCACGCACGAACAGGTTAGTGCTCAGGTGTTCTACAAAGTCGTCCAGGCTCTCCATGCGCAGGTCCCTGGAGATCGTCCTGTTCCGCACAAAGCGGGGGGCGTTTGCAAGGGTGCGTAGTGCGAGCGACTGCTGCGCACGTAGCCGGCGGCGATTCGTTTCGGAGACGAGGGAGAACCAGGCCGGGGCACCATAGGTCAGTCGAGTGCGAATGTACGTCTTGTACACCCCGAGCTTCGCGCGGAGCGGCAATCTGGAGGACAATACGGGCCGCAGAAGGGAACGTGCTGCACGAACCTGTGCAACGATGTTGTTGACGTGAGGCCTCATGGAGAGGGTGCGGTCGATGGTCACGCCGAGGTATTTCACCGTCGCGGACCACTCGATATTCTGCCCCATGAGCTTCAACTGTGGATTTATGTACCCTTTAGAGAATATCTCTCTGGTCATGTCGGTTAACCGGCCCTTCGAATTATAAGAGAGAGGGAACAAAGAATGCACCTGTGTTTGAGCATACACTTGTGCATTATAATATCTCCTGCGTAGTTGGTTGGTCTCCGTTGATACAGGCCGCCGTGGCCGTAATCGACTAGGAGAACATCAGAGGACATAACCGTTAATGTATGTACTCGAGGGTGTTGGGCATAAAAATGGTGACGAAATAAAGACATGTTCGCACACACTAGTAGCAAAATAGTTTGTGTTAAATTTGAGGTTCCATTTCCAGAAGATTCATCTCCTAACCTCAGCATACACGGGAGGTGTGTGGGCCGCCCTCTCAGAAGACTTCTGCTTCTGTCGTACGTGCCGTGCGGCTTCTGGGCTCGCCTGTGCGCCAGGCTGCTGGCCGACAACCAGCTGGCGGAATGCGCTGCACCTCACGCGCTGTACAGGCTACCTCCAGAGGTAACTGTCATACTAATTCAGTAAAGTACATTACAGCGCCATCAAACGAATTCATGCAGAACTGTATGGTTACTATTACTACATCACACTTTAAAAAATTTAATTACTCAGTTTCAGTCAGTCATTCACAACAAATTTTTGTCTATCTGTCTGCAAAAACTATTTCGTTTTCTTTTTAACCGACTTCGAAAAAGGAAGAGGTTTCTCAATTCGACCGTATTTTCTTGTATCATACCATCATATCAATTGCCTTTTAAAAATCAGCTGCTGGACATAGGCCAGGAACAAGGGGGTTTTGCCGACTATACCACGCTAACCAGATAGATCATAGGTTTGATTTAGTTTCGTTAAAATACTTATAATAATAATAAATATTTTTTTTCGGACATCTAAACACACAACGCCACCTAGTCCCAAACTAAACAGAGCTTGTATTATGGGTACTAGACAATTGATATGAATACATAAATACTTGTTTATAATTACTTACATACTATACATAGAAAACACCCAAACTCCGAAACAAATATTTGTAGATCATACAAATATTTGGTCCGACCCAGGATTCGAACCCAAGACCCCATGGACAGCAGTCGCGAACGCTACCACTGCGCCACCGAGGCCACTGCAGAACCGAGGTCTTTTCCATTTATACACCTTAGGATCTCTTTAGTTAAGCTTGACTTTTTAATTATTTTTCCAGCTTGAATCAGAAGAAGTATTATCCAAAGCTCTGGAATTATCTTGGGGCTGGAAGCTCTGGGAACTGGGAGCCAGGGTGTGCTTTGGACAGCTACAACTGCTACAGTTAAGGCACCTTCCTCCCAGGAGAGACGCTTTACTACCAGGAGCGGAAGACGATGAGGTGGAACATGAATACCAAAATGTTAGGTATGTAGGAATATCAGAATACAATGTATCACTCCTATTCACCCCATGGGTGTCGTAAGAGCCGACTGAGGGTGCAAACTACCAGGACAACAGCACTGCGAGGAGAAGGAACACTTGACACAAACTCTATACCAACGTATCTGATGAAATACCAAAACCTCCTTTTTAAGGATAGGCTTATGACCTGCAGTAGGCTATTAAAAGCTATTGAAGGTGACCGTGGTTTTAATTCTATTTCTAGATCCTGTATGAATGTTTCTATTACCAACAGGTTCCGTGTACGCCAGGAGGGGGCCTGGTGTGAGCTGGACGTCCAGGCATCGGCCTGCATAGAGATTTTATTGCCAGCCCAGGTCTGCATCGTGAGGAGGGATGATGGTCTTCCTATAGGTGGATATCAAGTAAGAGATCATGAAATCTACTGAGGAGCAATTTTCATTAGCGTTTTCGCAATACCAGGCCTATTTACTAGTTAACCAGTTGGTTGTAAGTTCAAAGGTCCAAGGCTCAAAACGGCATGACACCTGTTTTTTAAAACTGGCTCAATTATATTCCACCATGTATAAACCACTAAATATACAAAAACTTTATTTTATCAATGAATGCCATTAAATGCATTCAATGTTATCCCCAATTTCGTGTCTAATTCGGTGAAAACCATGGAGCCGCCATTTTGGTCGTGACGTCATTGGGCTGTGTAAATAAATACCACATTGGCATAGTACATATATATGTGCGCTTTAGTCGGATGTACCTACTAAATATATAATTCTCTTTCAGAGCATAAGTCTGGAACCTAATCCCGAGACCTTGGCGAAGGTTCTAGCTCTGGTGTCCGACCACGTGGATCTCCTACTCGAGGACTGGTACCCATCTTTAGGTAAGTGTAGTTAGTTTTTTATTTCCAACTCTCGTTTATTTTATTTCCGACACTCACTCGAAAGGTAATCAATTCCTACAAATTTCAAGATTCTGAGTTCAAAGGAAGTACCGTGAACTCAGAATCTTGAAATTAGGTACGAAGCAACGTCTTATAACACAGATAAAAGAAAAATGCAAAAACCATACATTTTTATTTACATCATATAATATATCTATAGGTTTGTACGTAACCATCGGTGCGGGAGTCCGACTAGCATTTGGCTGTTTTTTTTTCTGTCTGTAGATGAGTGTTATAAGAAATAATTAAGACTACTTTTAATTTGAAAGGAAAAATAGAAAGATTTATATTTTAGTACAAAATTAAAACCAATGAAATAGTGAATAATATCCGAATCAAACACAACTATGCCCGTGGTTAATACTGCGGGGCGCAGCTGATTTAAATCTAGAACTGTATATCTAACATCATTATCAAAGAACCTGTATAAACTACTCATTGCTACCAGGCACTCGTTTCGTCCACACGTCTGAAGGCCGCTGCCTCATCACTCGCATAGTACCATGTCCGGAGTGTCTGCGTAACACATCAACAACTACACCCCCTCAGGCGGACCACGAACAACTAGCTCAGGTCAGTGGTCATCTTATAAAGCACAAAAGAAACATATTACATCGCCATCTACCGAAGACCCACCGAACTACGGAGTAAATGCTAACCCTATATCACGATATAGAAATTCTCGGACTGATTGAAATAGATTCAATTTAGTTATAGGATTCTTTCTCTCTATAAGAGGGATATGACACCCTTTACCCCGCATCTATGGCATTTATAGACTATAGAACCATAGATAGCCTTGTCACTTGAAAGATTAATTTTTTTTTGTATATCTGCCTTTCAAACTGATTCTACTGTCCCTGGAGGAAAGCACGAGCATAGTCTGAAATAGGTGGTCGCTATACTCATTGCAAATGCAGTCAGTGCAAGCATGGCGACCCATACTGGCGGTCTGTTGAGACACTTCTGCATGTAATGCGGTTTTTAGAACAACGTATGTCTTTCAGGTTTTCAGAAGATTGGATCTTGGCGCAGCCGAGCCACGAAGACTGCGGTTGTCTGAGGAGTCTCGGGCTTCTGATGGTGATAGTGGTGTTGGGGCTGAATCTAATGGTATGATGTTTTAATGAAGTCCTCTTTAAACACTGACAGATTAAATTTAAATTTAAAGAAGTCAAAAATCTCTTAAGTACGATTGTAAAAAAGTAGATAAAGATTTTTTTGTGGCAAACGAGCAGACGTATCGCCTGATGGTAAGTGATTACCGTTGCCCATGAACACCCGCAATACTAGAGGCGTCACAAGTTTTTTCGCACACCCAAGCGCTCTTTTCTTGAAAGTTTGAAGGTGGTTTTGGTTCGGGAATACCGCAGGCGATAGTTCATTCCACAGTTTTGTTGTGTAAGACAGAAAATTTCTAGAGAAGCGCACAGTTCACTTCTTAACTCTTGGTAAGGCCTGTTGTTTGAAGTGCAGTGACATTAGCTGTCGGAGAGAGTCGGAGAACGATTGGAGTGTGACCACAGCGTCACAAAAACAGCTGTTAGGGTATTTTTGAGTTATTTTCCAAGGGCGTGAAGTTACGAGAGCCCTAACCCCATAAATCTGGTTGTGGGCACTGAAAGTGCGAATTGTGATTCTTGAATTGTATATAACCACTTACTTACTTGTCTCCTCTTTTCGTATATCTTAACTCCACCATTTGCTAAGAACAATAATGTTCTTATTTCTTTTTTAAGCCTCCTCCCGCTTGGGATCAGTCGAAGGGGTCGCTAACGACCCCACCCCAGCTCCTAACATCGCGACAGCATGGACCGTGGAACAGTGTATTCTATGCGCGTGTACTGGCCGTCGGCTGCATTGTGGAAGACATGATGAGGTGGAACTCAGACATGTGGCGCCGGATACGGTGAGTAGGAGAGCGAGGGAGATAGAGAAGAGAGTAAGAGAAGACCTTCAAATTTTCTAATTGTATTGCTAAGCTTGAATTGTTTAATTACCCTTGAGTGAGTGAAGATACCAGAGGATTAATGTCCTTTCCCTCACCCCATTTCTTTAAATTTATTTTACTAAATAGATTTGCGGCAGTCTTAATGTCCTCTTAATCACTAACCATGAGCTTTTAAAGAGTCCAAAATATCTAGATTTTTCTTTTTTTTTTTTTTATATTTAAGCTGCCAAAATGACTCTGCCCTGCCTGATGGAAAGCATGAGCAGAATCCAAGAGTGGTGGTCACCATCCTCAATGCGAAAAAGAACAATGCAGCATGGTGACCCACACTATGGCGGCCTGGGGGGAAGGGGGATGGTGAGGGAGATAGGGAGCGTTGGATCGGGGTATGGGCCTCCGGTATCCTCACTCACTCGATGAAACACAGCGTAAGCGCTGTTTCACACCGGTTTTCTGTGAGGCCGTGGTATCACTCCGGTCGAGCCGGCCCATTCATGCCGAAGCGTGGCTCTCCCACGGTAAAAATTCATGTAGTAGAACAATGTGTCAATGTTAATATTATTGTGTTAGTTACTGTTGTCATCAATCGTTGTTTTCTTGGAATTCTAACCTTCATATTTCAGAAAAAAATAATCCTTATTTTCTATATCTGTAAAAAGCTAAAATTAAAATATTTAAATTCCCTACACAGGCGCTTAATAAGTAAGTAATTATACGCCAAAAATGCCTTAAATATTTTTTTTAAAAAGGCTGATATTCTTACACTGCTGGATCCATATTTACCAAACATAGGTAAGAATCACTGCAAGGAAACTTTCAAATGGAAAAATCTGCATCGAAATCTGTCCATCCGTCGAAAGCTACTATGCCACAGACAGACACACTCACACATACATCGACTTCAAGCTTATAATACCCCTCATTTTGCGTCGGGGGTTAAAACATTAACCAAAGCGTTTCAGCCTTTCTGATTTAATTGTACTCCAGCCAACCATTCAAACGGTCACATGGAATAGCAATAAAATAGGAATTAAATATTCTCCGCAGCTATTACTAGACATCGAGGAGTCGAAGCGAGCTCGTTGGGAGCACATCACGAGGGGGGCGGTGGCCGGGCGGGGGGCGTTCGGCACCGTGCTGTGTGCGCGCTNCGCCGCGCGGGGGGCGGGGGCTGTGGCCGACGTGCTCGTGGCTCTCAAGGCTCTGCAGCCCGTGCCTCCTCCGGTCACCTGCGATACTCAGGCACATCAAGCTTATAAGGTATGCAAAATTGAGTATAATGTTGATAATGGAAATTTTTATGATCGTAAAAACCAGTTAAATATTCTTTATAATAAATAAATAAATAAATATTTTCGGACACTTAACACATAACGCCTTCTAATCCCAAGCTAAGCAGGGCTTGTATTATGGGTATTTATCAACTGATATAAATACACATATACTTTTTTTTAAATACATACATATCATACATAGAAAACACCAAAACTTCGCAACAAACATTTGTAGATCACACAAACATTTGATCCGACCCGGGAATCAAATCCATAACATACCTCACGTTACAGGGTTTTATGGCATATAAACAAATATAGTATTTATGTATATGTTAACCTATTATATATTTGCATATATTTATATATGTACGTTATATTTAAGTCTATGTATGTATGTATACGTTTAAATAAATTGTGAACTGTATATGTCTTATAAGTATGTAACCTCTGTGCACCTACCTTACAAACTATCTACATCACCCGAAGGTTGACTGGAAGAGAATGCCCTGGGCATTAAGTCCGCCGATGTACAATGTAGTGCATAAAGTTTATAAATAAAAAAATAAAATAAAAAATAAAAAATCGAACCCGAGACCTCAAGAAAAGCAGTCGCATACGCTACCGCTGCACCACCGAAGCAGTCTCTTTATTATAACAACAATTATATGCATTTAAATACCGTTGTAGGTTTAGTTAGTAGCTCGATGATGTACGTAGTCAAATGCCTTCCATGAATCTAAATTCAAAAAAAAGAAACTCCCGAAAAGAATATATCGTCTTAAACATACGTGACATTAACACCAAATGCAACAATTTGTAGGTCATACCAAGTGCTGTCCTAGGGGATAGAACCCACAACACACTCAGTACTAACCAGCGTGGCGGCGATTACATGTGGTTATGTTCTGTCCAGGCCGCTCTGTCCCGTTGGGAACGCGAGCCCACTTCGTCAGCTTGCCGCGCGTACTGCGGGCTCCGACAGGAGCTGCACATCCTGCAGCAGCTGCAGCACCCGCACGTGCTGCCCCTCATCGCCGTCTGCTGCGCGCCACTTGCACTACTGCTGGCACTCGCTCCTAACGTATGTTGCTGGTGTATTCTTGTTTGTTCTCATCTAGTCTGCACCTTGTGGTGTTACCCGCGGTTGTAACTATATCGCGGGACGAAGCTAGTCAAAAAAAGTAGCCTAAGTTACTCCTTATATCATTAACAACAACCCATAATGTCCCACTGCTGGGCTCGGGTCTCCTCTCAGGAGAGGGTTAAGGCCATACGTCCCCACGCTGGCCAAGTGCGGGTTGGGGACTGGCAAGAATACGTTGTGGCTACGTAAATCTTACCGTTGGATGTTTTTAAGCCGCCCGAAGGCCTCCAACTAAGCTTCACGACTGTTATCGTATGATAACAACCGGGACCGACTGCTTAACGTGACCTCCGAATCACGGAGACGCTCATGGTAACATGCCACTAGCGGTCACCCATCCAGGTACTGACCGCGCCATCGTTGCTTACCCTTATATCATCAGTCATCTGAAAATGAAAATCAAAAAAGAAAGTAAAAAAGACGAAAAATTTTCAGACAAAACTGAAGTATGGTTGCGTCGTATGGGAATTAGAATAATCTTTATTGGATACAAGACAATACAGTTTATATATTTTAAAAATAATACATCAATTGAATGTACAAATTGCGGCTTCATCCCTAAAAAGCAATTTCTTCCATGAAGTCAATGGATAAAAAAGAACTGGGGAAAAAACGAATTCATGGACAGTTTTGGTGCGAGTATGAAAAAAAATCCAAGTGGATTAGATAAAAATAAATAAATACATACACACAAATACAATATCTACATTTTCACGAGAAAAAAATTTTAGAGAAAAAATATGCTTCAGACATATGGCACATTATGATGACAGGTAATACTGTTGGCACAGTACCCAACCCGCACTCGGCCAGCGTGGAGACGTATGGCCTTTACCTTTTCCTGAGAGGAGACCCGAGCCTAGATGTGGGACATTTTGGGTTTTCGATTAATGACATTGGACCATTTTTTTAAATAGACAAAGATTTGGCACGTCTTATAGCCATTGGCAAAGAATTCCACAGTCGCACATTGAACGATTTATCGTAGAAACTAGTACAATGAGTTGGTACAGCAAGTTGCTGAGATTCAGATGACCCCGAATGTGCGTCCCTGAATAAGACAAAGCGTTCCTTTGAGTGGTGGAGTATATTAAGGAATGGAATTAAGTCATCTCGACGCTGAATCACGTGGATAAAACAAATTTGTTAGCCAATTATGCAAGAAATTTGAGGTGCTAGGCACTTGCATCTTGGCCAAGGGGCTTGATTTGATACAAAACATTATGTTAGTCCTGATCTGTAACCCTTATTTTCTCTACAGGGTGCGTTAGATAGCGTACTACGGTCTTACCGCGAGTGTGGGGCCCGCTGTGGGCCCCGCCTCGCACGGGCTCTGGCCCTGCAAGTAGCCAGGGCCTTGGAGTACCTTCACGCTAGGAGAGTTGTGTACCGGGATTTGAAGGTAAGATGTCTATTAAAAACAATCAATTTGAACACCATCGGGAAAGGTTAAATTGAATTGTTAATTAATAGATAAACAAGAGACAAGACATTTTACACACCATCTAGTCCCAAGCTAAGCAGAGCTTGTGTTACGGGTACTAGACAACTGATATATATACATACTCGTATACACTTTTATTTGTATATACAAATATTTGCAGATCATACAAACATTTGGTCCGACCCGTAATCAAACCCGAAACCTCAAACACAGCAGTCGCATACACTACCCTTTGCGCCACCGAATCAGTTATATTTACAGGAAACCATCATTATTCAAATGGGCATTAGTGTTCACCGAGAACGTAAACCCTTCCCCTCTTTTTGCTTCGTAGGAGGAGGGAGAGACTTAATCTTGTTTGCGGTGTGTTGGAGAACTCTAAAAATATTCATTACAAATATATTTAAAATTATTATCCGACTTCAATAAAAATGAAGTAGGTTACAATTCCGCTGACTTTGTTTTGTTTTACGTCTTACTGCTACAGAACTATGTTCTCGAAAATGATTTGTTCCATTTGAAAATTTTCGTTAGGGTATGTTCTCCTTGGAAACGCCACCCCTCCTCCCTCTCGCCCCCAAGACGTATTTATTAAAAAAGAACTCAATCATTAACAGTTTATTGTGACGGGTCCTTTAAACGGGTGCAATAAAGTATCACAATACTCCACTGTAGTTTGGGTCACCATGCTTCATTGTGCAGATTCACAATGAGAATTGTAATCACCACTCTTGGAATCTGCTCATGCTTTTCATCAGCTAGAGCAGTGATTATGTCCGGCTAATACATATAAAAGAAATTAATATTGGTCTATTCTTTGGCAGTCAGAGAATGTCCTAGTGTGGCAGATGCCCGCAGCCCATGAGGCGGCTGCTGTCGAACTAAGCGCAGCTCCTCTGCAGGTCCATGTTAAACTAGGAGACTATGGTGAGTATTGAGGGTGCTTTTTTTTTTTTTTTTNNNTTTAAAGATTTCTCCCGCATTAGGAATATACATTCCTGTGTCGCGGGGGACTTTACAAACATACATGAAACGGACACAAAGTACACCCAGACTCGGAACAACAATTTATGGATCACACAAAGTGTTGTCCCATGTAGGATTTGAACCCACAACACTTGGCCTTTATTCTTTATTTAAAAAGTTCTGCTGACAGACCAGAATGATCTCCGATCGTTTCCACATGTAGATATTGTGTCCCAATCCAGGATCCAAATGAACTAGTGTTTAAAGTGTTTTGTATCAATACAGGTATCAGTCGACTGGCCCCACCTTCCGGGACCAAAGGGTTCGGTGGTACTGAGGGTTTCATGGCTCCGGAGATCATGCGGTACAACGGAGAAGAAGAATATAATGAGAAAGTAAGAGAGAGACAAAAATAACATTGTTATGAACCAAAACGGCAGCGGATAGTGAACTTTATTGTTCTGCAAATAAGATCGGAAATACCTAGGAATAGCGTTTTCGCTGTGTTTCACCGAGTGAGTGAGGACACCGGAGGCCCATAAAGCAATATAAACAGACGTATTTAAATTATTTAGCCTTCTTTTATCTTTAAAAAAACCTCACTGTGATTTAGCACGCACAAGCAACGCGGGCCACCGAACACAGGGTAGCAGCCATACCGTCTTTTTCCGATCCAAAACACTCTGTCATTGGTTGTGGAGGGAAATCTTTCCAAAAAACCCGAATACCTATATGTTTTTATTTTGTTTTTAATAATTTCGATGTACCCAGCGTCAGTCTCACGACTAAGACGAATCTAGTGACACCACTCACATAAAATACGACAAGCCGTTCAGGCTTTAGGGCGTGCCAAAGAAATATACACATTTAAATACATACTTTCACTCGAAAAATATAATCTCCTTCTTTCGCAGTTGGGTAAATACAACCTATTATATTTTATAATGAATCTCACTTGTACTTATTCCACTATTCAAATATCAATATTAAAGGTTATATAAAAATATTTACATCTAAAACCTAACAATTGTGGGTACATGGAAATACTAGTATGTCGATATAATCGGGAGTAGAAAAGAATCGCGTGTTACAATTCCACGCACACATGAATACACTCTGTGTCATAACAGTGTGTTGAGTAGGCCCATTTGGGCTTACACTTTGACAGAGGGAACGTGTGCATAGGTACCTACCGTGTTGCTTCTTTAATGCTATACATTGCCTAGATAAATTGTAAAATGAATCTATACCCCTATGAGGATATACCTGCGCTTTAGGCTAAGTTTGGGCGATACCTAATACTGAGGGATTAGCATGTTGAGTAGTACGATTTGAAGACGATGTATGGCGACTTGTTATCACGGCATTATTTCTCTGTATTTTTTCACAAAATATGAATATTATTTTTAATTGTGTCATACTCATAATCTACCTAACTATCTATCGTTCATTATTTCTGTAAAATAATTTTGATGATTGAGTTTTTCTTAACGACAGGTGGATTGTTTCTCGTACGGTATGCTGCTGTACGAGATAGTGACGGTCCGCCAGCCGTTCGAAGGTCATGAAGCCGTCAAAGAGGCCGTTCTGGAGGGGGCCCGACCCTCACTCTCACCTAAAGTGGGTATCATGATAATTATATTTTTAATTTCTTCAAAGCTTTATTTTTCTTTATTGTGCGAATGAACGAATGAGTGATTGAATTAAGGAGTGAATGATGTTATTTTAATAGTTAGTTTTGATTAAAGTTAAACTGTGTGGAGTAAGAGGCCAATAAGGCAACAAACTGCGCACGACCGCGGCACTGGAAAATGAAGGAACATTTGAAAATATCAATCCGTTTTGTCAACGTTGTACAATGGGACAAAACTTTTTTTGTAAGGAGAGGCTTACGTCCAACAAAGGCCTGTATGTTGTTTTTAAGTTTTTTTTTTTTTGCTTCGGTGAATAATCTATATGTGGTGGTGTGTCAGGACCTGGAGTACCCGTGCAGCATGCTGGAGACGATGCGGCGCTGCTGGGCGGGCGCCCCGGCGCTTCGTCCCTCGGCGGCAGCACTGGTGTCGTTGGGTGGAGCGCCCGAGTACGCGGCGCTGGCCGACGCCGCCGCAGCCCGACCTGCACACTGCGGGGCCTCCGCCAGACTCGCTGCTCCGCACCACGGTCAGTCACGTACAATACACTGTTCTGTAGTCTGCATGTAACGAGTATGGTGACCACTACTCTTGGATTCTGTTCATGCTCACCATCAGGCAGAGCAGTCACTTTAAAAGATTTAAACTTCAAAAAAATCTCTAACAATAACTATAATTTCTTCTCGCAAAGACGAGGGATTCTCCGGCTGGGAGATTTGGTACGGCGGTGGAGAACCAGAGCGGGCCCATACCCTCCTCACCACGTCTACTGCCTTCACACACCACCACACTGTGAGAGTACCGCCTGGTGAGTACCACTACCATAAATGACTGGTGATGTTCTGTTCTATTCCAAGTTTGATACCCAGACACTCCATATACTTGTTTTGGACAACAGCAGTGCAAACAGAAGGAACACTTGAACTTTACCATGGGAGAGCCATGCTTCGGCACGAATGGGCCTGCTCGACCGGAGTGATATCACGGCCTCACAGAAAACCGGTGCAAAACAGCGCTTGCCTCAGTAAAATACAGCCATTTTACCGAGTGAGTGAGGATACCGGAGGCCCATACCCCAACCCCTCTTCCTCCCCCGTCCCCTCCCTACTCCTCAAAGGCCGGCAACGCACTTGTGACACCTCTGATGTTGCGGGTGTCCATGGGCGGTGGTAATCGCTTACCATCAGTCGATACGTACGAAAAAAAATTGAAACAAACCCTATACCAACACGTCTGGTCAGCGTGGTATGATAGACCAAAACATCCTTTTTACTCAGAGGCCTTTTTTTTACGTGGTGGAATCCGTTTACGCACTTCGCTCCCCCCCCCCCCGCGGGGACGGGGGGTTCGCTTCCTGACTGACTCGCCAGACTACCCACTAAACCACCACGGTGTGCCACTCTGCGCGACTGACACGGGAGAGATCCGGGAACCGCTTTCTTACGCCATCCGGATTTTACTGAGAGGCCTATGTCTAGCTGTGGACTGCTCGACGTCGCTGATGGTGACCAGGTCGATGATGAAATAATGTCAATATTCCACACGTGCTCTAATACCTATGTTTGTTGCGTAGATAAAACAGAAGCGGTACTGGTGACTGCTATGTGCCGCGTTGGCAACAAGATGTGGTTGGGAGACTCCGCGGGAAGGATTTCCGTATATTCGTTAGTACATACAAAGATATATATTAACATTAAATCCCAGGTACCCCAGGTTAACGTCATTTTAGGAAAGATTTTCAGGATGGAAATGAATGAATCCAAAGGAATGGATACTCGCTCGAACTGAAAGCGGTATCAATCAATCACACACACACACACACGCACACGCACACGCACACTCACACGCACACACACACACACACACAGTCATTAATAAATAAATAAATATTTCGGACATCTAACACACAACGCCATCTAGTCCCAAACTAAGCAGCTAGTGTTATCGGCACTAGACAACTTATATAAATACATATTAACTTTTATTGTAAATACATAAATATCATACATAGAAAACTCTCAAACTCGGAAACAAACATTTTTATATTACACAAACATTTCATCCGACCCGGGAATCGAACCCGAGACCTCGAAAACAGCAGTGGCATACGCTACCGCTGCGCCACCGAGGCAGTCAAACATGACATTGACGTCAAACTTATAACACCCATTTTTTGCGTCGGGGGTTAAGAAAAAACATAAAATGAATCGATTGAATTAAGGCCACTGGATGACCAACAAGTTATTTGAGTATTCGATATTCCAGGTCATCAACGTGTGCACTAATATGGACAGTGAGGGTCCAAGAGGCCGTAGGAGGAGCTCCCTCTGGAGTGGCGGCCCTGCAGCCGCTCTACCAGCTCCACAGGGTCGCAGTCGCCCTCAGCTGTGGCAGGTGAGTTCATACAGCTGACATGAGCATGACACAAAGAAAAATGATAATTAAATATCCGTATTTTGACCGATATATCCGGATTTCAACAGAAATATCCAGATTATAAAATTACTAAAGTTTATATGAAAATTGCGAAGGAAAAAGCATTTTTTGAGATATAAAAAAAAATCTAATGTTTTAAGAAAACATGTAATGTATTTTATATTTTTTTTTTTACCATTTTATAGAATTTATACTATAAAATTAAAAAAAAAATACTTATGTCATGTATATATTACATGAAATATTTTTATTTTATAAACCAAAATTAAGTGTGAATTCGTACATATTTTAGATTATTCCTTGTAACATCCCACCGTCCGGAAGCGGAAGGCAGTTTCGTGCTCACAGAACTTGGGACCGCAACTGAATTGTGCTGTTTAACCGCTGTGCCTACGCCGCATGGGTAGGTACAACACACCTCCAATAAACAAGGGAACACCTCCGTAACAGCAGGGAGTTTTTGCCTCTAAAATCTTGTCCTTGTTGACGCTCTCCCTCATCATCATTAGCCCTTAATAATTCACAGGTGGACATTGATCACTCCAACAAGAAATTTTTGGTCTACAACAAAACGCTGGCTTATATTCGGTATATAGGATTTGTGTCTGGTATTCCATCCCTTATTTTTTATGAAATAAAGGGCAAACGGACAGACGTATCACCTGATGATAAGCGATTACCGCAGCCCATTGACACTCGCAACACCAGAGGCGTCACAAGTGCGTTGCCGGCATTTGGGGATGGGGGAGGGTTTGGGGTAATGGCCTCCTATATCCTCACTCACTCAGTGAAACATAGCACAAGCTCTGCTTCACACTGGTTTTCTTTGAGGATGTGGTATCACTTCTGTTGAGCTGGCCCATTCGTGCCGAGACTTGGCTCTTCGTAATTTGCTCCCTCAGTCGGCTTTTGCGACACCCACGGGTTGAATAGGGGAGGTCACAGTTTATATTCTTAATCCTTCACCACACCGAGGCGGTGCTGAACCATGCTTTATAAAGGCCCTTCCTCATATTGCATTCTGGAAGACACTTGAAGAAATACGAGTTTATTTCTGCTTACAGATGGGAAGTATGGGCTGGCGGTGATGGGTTGTACTCGTACTCCATTAACTCCTCAGGAGTATGTGGGGCTGACACCATGGCAGCTGCTCCAAAGGTCACACTCCTCGCTGCATCAGACCACGAGCCGTACGTAGCCGTGTACAGCGACCCTGGTAAGTTGATCAGGTCAAATTCTGGCATGTTGCGGAAGAGTCTGATTTAAGCACGCGTTTTGATTGTTTTCACATCCTACGCAAATGTCTACCTATTCAAGTGTTAATCTTGACTTATTGATATATTCACTATCGGGTAGGCAACACGATGGCTGGAGCTCGTTATGCCGTATGTGAAACTATACTTCACTTTTTAAAAACCCCGGCACCCCTGTATGGTTTTCGGCGGGGCGGTTTGTCGGAATCGAACCGACTAAAACCACACAGTATGCCACTCTGCGCCTGGGCCGGGAGGGATCCGGAAACTGCTTTATTACGTCATCCAGAAAACTATATATACTGTACTGTACCAATCCTATATGTAATCTGACTACACGGTTGGCCTAGTGGTTGGAGTGGTCGCCACACCGCTTCCTACTATACCAAGTGTTGTGGGTTCAAATCCTACATGGGACAACACTTTGTGTGATCCATAAATTGTTGTTCTAAGTCTGGGTGTACTTTGTGTCCGTTTCATGTATGTTTGTAAAGATCCCCGCGACACAGGAATGTATATTCTTAATGCGGGAGTTGCCTTTTAAAAAAAAAAAAAAAAAACCAGATAATATGTATATTGCTTTTTAAAAAAAGACGCTTTTTGTGATTTGCTTCGGCATTTCTTGACGGTGTTTCCCGCCCATGCTATGGACAACACGTGAAACTGTCGGCCCCGGTTGTCATGAACATCTATGACAATCGTTATTGGGAAATCTGTGCTCTTACATACACTGACAACTAGTTCAATCTTCGAATTCAGTTCACCCTTAGGGTTGCGGAGGTCAGATGACAATCGCTCCGTGAAAACTGATATTCAGGTGAAACCGGTTGAACTAGATGCCGACCCATAATAATCTTGAGAATAATAAAGGCTAGGAAGATGATGATGCTTCGGCATTTCTTCCCAGAGTGAGTATTAGAAAATACCTGCTCCTGCTAGCTGTACAGACCGACGGGTAAAAATTTCTGTTAAAGATTTACTTACAAAAAAAATTTTGCTACTTTGCTGTATACAAGGTAGTTCAAAACCTCACTCTCCCCCCTGATTTTGGAGGGGAGAGAGTTCAAAATTCTGCTTCATTATTGTGATTCTTGAGTAGCAGTAATCCAAGGACGGAAGGCACCACCAGGTTAGGTTTTGTATGGTGAATATCCTGTATTAGACCCTCATGGTATATATTACACAGGGGTATGCGTGTACCAGTGGTCGGTTCGCACGAGACAGCAGACGGGGCGGCTGGACTGCAGCAAGTTGGTCCCCTGCTCCGAGAGCCTGCAATCCATCGCCTTGGATGAACACCTTACAGAAGACAAGTGCAGGGTGAGTACCCTACGGCATAGAGCTTGGTAATTGCTTCATTATTTTCTTAACGCGAATGGGGTATATTTACTATAATGATGGGTGTGCAGGTGACAGCGCTGTGCACATTGCGCGGGGAGCTGTACGTGGGCACAGCCTGGGGCTGTATCATTGTAGCTGATGCTGCCTCCCTCCGGCCCCTCACTGTCTTCAGACCCTACGAGGAAGATGTGAGTTGTAACGTGTACTTATTTCTGTCAGATGTTTCGGTGGCGTAACCTAGACTTTGACCCTCGACAAGAGCGGCTGAATGAATTTGGACCCATCATTTATCCATGAGTATACTCAGCTTTTGCACTTTCATAATTTTAAGTTAACCTTGTAACTACCTAAGCTGGTGTACAATGGCTGGCTGACTGGCTGGTAATGTTTACACGCCTACGAGGATTTCGCAGTAGCTCACAAAGTAACCTCGCGTACGCTTCCGTTGATCTGTGTTCAAAAACCGACACCGACTCGGGTCGGCTGCAAGCTATCACAACCTCACGCAACCCAGTCCAAACAGCCTGTTTACACGCTTGTGTTTGTAGAGGATTGTCGAGGCGTGCCACGCGCATAAACACACCATTAAATTCACAAAGAAGATCGTCAGTCAGGTAGCCAGCGATGATAGAAATTAGTCCAAACCTCAACTGTAATATTTTTTTTGTTTAATTACCTAGGTCCGCGTTATAATCCCTCTGCAGCCCCACAAGGAGGGTGAGTGCGCCATGATGGCCACATTCGGCCACGGGTACAGGCCACTCTTGCAGCGGTACACTCCTCATGTAAGTATATTGTCATATTGATACCATTCCAGGATCGTCTGTAGGGGTTATTCATTCTTACTGCTATGCTATGCAGTTGTGGCTTCGATCCGAGTAATTCCATCTGGGCAGAATTCTTCGTCATCTTCCTAGCTTGACTGGTTTTACCAGAATTTTAGTTATTCCAAGCAGCGTATAGCATAGACCGCCACCACCGCAACCCTGTGGGTGATCTGAATTCGAAAGTTAAACTAGTTGCCAGTATATTTGGCCCGGATGGCATGAGAAAACGGTTCCCGGATCCCTCTCGTCTCAGGCGCAGAGTGGCACTCCGTGTGGTTTTAGTCGGTTCGATTCCGACACACCGCCCCGCCGCAAACCCCGGTGGGGTGAAGGCCCGAGGGGGTTTACACACGTAAAAAAAAGTTGTCAGTATATTTGTGTGGCTGCGGGGATGGTCGGGACGGGTTTTCCTCTCCATCCACTTCCGAGGCCAACCGCGAGGAGGCGACGTACGCGTGACGGTACATGCATACGTCGCCGCGTTGACCGATTCAGAGCCGAGATTCAGGCCAACAGCTATAGTCCCTTCAAGAAACAAGCTTGCCAGTTCTGTTTAAGATACAGTGTTATAAACATCGAAGTGATGTCAGTGATCAACCTACCGACTTCGGCGACCATTAAGGATTGTTATTCGGAGTTTTATTGTGACTGTAATTGTTTTTTTTTAATAAAGTCTCTTTTGCTCATCAGAAGGTTTATTTCGCAAATCCATCGAACTCAACACGATATCAAGTACTGACGACATTTCAATATTTTAACAATTGGACCAGTTATCCTTATTAGATTAATCGGGATTAGAGATTGTTTGTTTTCCTAAAACTGGTAGTGTTTTTACCGTCAGAAAACCGTGTTTTTACCCGACTACGAAAGAAGGAGGGCTATGTTTTCGAGTGTATAAATGTATGTGTGTATCTTTCTTTGGCACGCCCTGGGGCCTAAACGGTTTGTCGTATTTTTATGTGAGTGGTGTCAATAGATTCGTCTCAGTCGAGAGAGTGACACTGGGTACATCAAAAATTAAAAATAAATACACAGACGGGTTTTTTTTTTTAAATAATTAATTTCTTGTTTAGTATTTTGTTAAAACAATTATTGTTTTTCATTTCAGTCTTCCCACACGACGAACACCTTCAACGGCTACTACTGTCTTCTGTGGAGAGCTCAGCACTGGCTCCCAGACTAAACGACCCTAATCCCACGCTGGACAAAATCTTCTGTAAAGAACGCGACTATATCACTAGTGCTTTGAATAGTGTATCGCTGAAATACACGCTACTTAATCATCATTATGCAATTCCACTCTGGGCAAAGTTGCCCACTGTTAATAGTGGTTGTAGAACTCGTTCTGTTTGACCAAAAACTGACGTCCCAACTCTGGGATAAAGTTAATTTAAGCCCACTATAGAACATTTAATTACCATATTCATATCTAACATGTTTAAAACTCCATAGAGTAGTTATATTACTAGCTACGTGGTGTTTTATGTGTATAATTATGTCACCCGGACCATTATTGCGAATCCGTTCACCATCCAACTAGGGTGGAACATACAAACAAACAATATTCCGTTAGGCTTTGCCGTAGTCGGGTAAAAATGTGACTACATCTTTTAAAAACACCATGTATATAACTCAAAACCTTTTTTGAAACACTCTGTATAGTGATTTAACATATAACGTAGAAATTATAATAGGTAGGTAATACAACATCTGGATGGCGCTAGAGTAGCGTATGCGACTGCTGGACCTTAGGTCTCGGGTTCGATGTCGGGTCGGATCAAATGTTTGTATGATCTGCAAATATTTGTTTCGGAGTTTGGGTGCTTTCTTTGTATAATATGTATGTATTTACATAAAAAAAGTGTATATGTATTTATATCAGTTGTCTAGTACCCGTCACACAAGCTCTACTTAGCTTGAGATTAGATGACGTTGTGTTTTGGATGTCCGAAATAAAAATAAAAAGAAATCTAAAGCTGGCTAAAAGAGAAAGGACACAAATTCTCATAAAAGTTCTTCTAGAAGTCTCAAATAAGAATATATAATTTAATGATTTGGATTCATCTATCGGCAAATCCGTGAACTACGGGTGTAAATTAAATGCAAATGGACTGTAATTGTGCTGTATATTCAATATACAATACAATAAACAACGAGATATAGTACAATGAGATTCTAAGAATGGCGGTGCGCATGCGTCGCGGGCCCGATGACGCAGGCGCCGACCCCCGCACTCCCCCCTCACCCCGCTGTCGCCTCAGCACCGACGGCTCCCGAATACAGACGAAAATAGCCGAAGACGGCGATCGCTCACGAACAGACACATCATATTAACAGCCTCTATCAGTCCACTGGTTCACTAGGCCCCTCCTTAGACAAGAGATATTGGCCTGCTATACCTCGCTAACCAAACCGGTCGGTATAGATTTTGTGCCAGGTTTTCCACCTCTTTGAAGGGCTGTTGTCCTGGTAGTTTGTTACTAAGTCGCCTCTTAGGGCACCCACGGGATGAATAGGATCGTGTTCCATCACCTCAGGGACCCTTTTAACGTGTGGTGTAACTTATGGATGTACCCTTAAAAATAGTCTGATGATGGAACCAGGATATGGTTAATGAATCTCTTATGTAATTTATACACTTGACAGTCGACACTTGATGGAACTTGTTGCAATACATTTTTTTTAATACGATTTCGGTGGCAAACGAGCAGACGTATCGCCTGATGGTAAGCGATTAACGCCGCCCGTGGACACCTGTAACACCAGAGCCGTCACAAGTGCGTTGCCGGCCTTTTAGGAGTATATACATTCTAGAATTAAACTCACTTGCACTTGTTCCACTGTTTTATTTAAAGTTATCATAAGGCGAAACTGGTCAGCTGAAAAAATAAATAAATAAATTAGTTGAATAAGTGCAAGCTAATTTAATTCTAGAAAATTAATCTCTTCTTAATTTTTGAATGATATTTTTCTGAACTGCAATTATTCAGACCTATAATGTTTATACTATATTTTTTGCCAAAATTCTTAGACTTATTATTACTACCTTTTTTTTCGTACGGGTATCCTATCCTATCCTCCTGGTGGCATGTCGGACTCGAACCGACTAAAACCATCGCGGGTACTAGGAGCCGGGGAACCAGGTATACCCTAGGAAGGAAAACCCTGGAACCTTAACGTACCTCGGGCCATCTACGGTGTGGAAACCCCGATGTTTCCGTTGCTGCCCCAAAAGATGGGGCGTGAGAGCTGCTAAGCGCGCACTCCCCCCACCCGAGCCTGCTGCTGCCAGGGCGACAGGTGGCCACATCTGTCACCCCCAGGCTTGCGCTTATGGGGGACGGAGATCATTTTGTGATCTACGGCCCCCGAGTTATTACTACTACCCTCCTCAAAGTTATAAATAGTGTGGTTGGTTTCAATTCGAAATGTGAGGGGGTTGAAATGATGTTCGGTAAGATGTGCATTGTTAAAACTCCCTCACGATTTTAACAATAAATATAATATAACAATATATTATAAGTGATGTGTTTTTTATATGGTTGTGTGTTGGTTTGTGTTTTAGTATATATACAGGCTGTTACAGAAAGATAGGGAAGTATTTATTGTTTTTTTTATATTTCCTGAGTGATAATAACTTTTAAGCTAACGTTTAAATGAACAGAGATTATAGGTATAAAGCTCCGATACTAATACCTAATGTTTTACGAAGTTTCCGCATCTATACTATATAACACTCGCATTGGGCTTCGCCTGTAATGATGGTTGTTTTTAAGTGGAAATAAATAAATAAATATAAAAAAATTCTAACTGCCTCTGTGGCGCAGTGGTAGCGAATGCGACTGCTGTGCAAGAGGCCTCGGGTTCGATTCCTGAGTCGGACCAAATGTTTGTATGTTCTGCAAATATTTATTTCGGAGTTTGGGTGTTTTCTACGTATAATATGTATGTATTTACAAAAAAAAAGTATATAAGTATTAATATCAGTTATCTAGTTTGGGACTAGATGGCGTTGTGCGTTATAATGTCTGAACATATTTATTTATTTATTATAGACCTAAAGACCTTATTCGATAATTGAACTCACTCAAGAACTATTGGTTCGTATTGAAAAATTCTTAATATTGTATTCCTTAGACGTATTCGAAGCTGCGTTGTTTAACTAGTTAAATTTTGAATCTGTTTGAATAAAAATAATTTGAGAAATTAAAGAACGCGAGGGGTCTTGAGTCTGGACTTGGAGTTCGTCTGTCGTCTTGAAAGTTGTCTTGACGAACTTAAAGTTGTAAGACGTTTGACATCTCAGCTACATCTGACGGACAACCTCTTCGACTTCCTGTTACACATTTCCGTCCCGCTTTACGTATTGCAGGAAAGAAATATTTTTCTTTTTTTTTTTCTTAAAGTTACAGATTTTACACTTTCAAATTGCTTTAAAAGATTAATTTACTAGCACCTGATTGACTTAGCTGGGTATTTTTTTAAATGAATCCTAAATAGATTGTTTTATCATCCCCGTAAATCCCTGCATACTATAAATTTCAAGAACGTCGTTGGAGCCGTTTCCTAGATTCAACTTACATCCTAAAACTTGATTCATATTTCTGTAACAGCCTGTATAAAATGATTAAATATAATTTTTAGATTATTGCACGAAATTATTTCGATCTCACGTTACTGTAATTGAAATTTACATAATTATGAGTTAAGTTTTATATTATTTTATTTAGATTATTCATTTTTGAAGATCTTTTAAATATAATTATTTAATGAATACAGCTGACTGCTGACATCACACATAAATACAACAGCAAAAGAACTTTGCCTGCCCCATTTAGAACTATACTTGATTGTATAGTCAAGAACTATATATAAGTATGTACAGTTCTAGACTCTTCACTTATCTTAATTTCTTCTATCAAGAAGAAATAGAACAAAAAATGAGATTACTCACTCGGTTATGTAACTATACCGCGATTCAACGGAACGGTACAACGCCATCTATCGGGGTTGGCCTTAAACTTTTCAGTACACTATGGCATGAATGATACTGGACACTTAATATATGTTATTTACATATCGTTAAGGATATTGAGAGCTGAGTGTTGTGGTTCGATCCCACTTGGGATGACACTTTATGTGATACAAAAATTGTTGTTCTGAGTCTAGGTGTTCTTTGTATTCGATTTTTTTTAAACTATGAACTATAATTTTGCTTTATTCAAGGAGTTTAGATTTTTAAACGTATTTATGTATATGTAGAATACATTGTATAAAATGTTTATGAATTCTATCTATAGTCTATAGTACTATGTTTTATTGTATTATTTTTACTTATACACGCATTGAGCTCCATTTTAAGCTACGTTACATAATATAGTTGAACTGTAAACTTAGAAAGTTTTGCCAAACCAAAGATGAGAAATTAATAAAAAGATTTTTAAATAAACGTGTTTTTTATTTAAAATATTGATGTATATATACCTCATTGGCCTCAGCGATTAGAGTGTGCGACAGCCAATCGAGAGGTGTAGGGTTGAACTCCCGGGTCAGGCCTAAACGTTTTTGGGAATTCTTAAAAGAAGTTCTTGATAACAACCTGGATTATTGAAGTTAAGTCGTCGATCCCAGTTGTCATATTTGCTAATCGGTATTAGTAAGTCAGTGCCCTCAAATATACTGACATAACGGCATGAGGTGCTGGTAGGCGCGCCTCCGCCGCCCGGTTCGCCGGCGGCGGATCTCTGCTTGGGAGACTACCGTGGGAGTGCCACGCTTCGGCATGAATGGGCTGGCTCGACCGGAGTGATACCATCACCATCATAATACAGAAAACCGGTGTGAAACAGCGCTTGCGCTGTGTTTCACCGAGTGAGTGAGAATATCGTAGGCCCATATCCCAACACTTCTACCCATCCACCAAAGGTGTCCATAGGCGGCGGTAATCGTTTACCATTAGGCGATACGTCTGCAGGTTTGCCCCCTATTCCATAAAAAATGGAGGCGTGGCAAGCGGTACACTTTGAGAGCGATCGCTCATATTTATGACACGTCTATTTATCTCTTAAAACGGTCCTATTAGAACCTTTGTAGGATCTAACTAACAATTTGCCCTGGCTTCACACGGACTCTTAAATAATATATAATATGTATAGCCTATATTACCCCGAGAAGATGTGCGGCTTCGTTTTATCCGACGTCTTCAACAAATATAGTTATATTTTAGCCAATATACTAAAAAAATAACTAATTATATACCGACGGGTCCTACGTAGACTAATGCAAGTGCAAAAACACAACTTTACAGGAGAGCGTTTTAAAGGTTCAAACGGTTGTAACTCTAACAAAGATCAACATTTTTTTTTTTAAATTTGGAAATGTTATACCTGAACAAGTTTAAAAAAAGACTGCATATTTATTTTTTTATATTTTTGTGTAGTTAGTGTAGAAATTAGCTTCTCTTGCATTTATCTATATGGATTTCCTTAAAGTGTTTTAACACGAAAACCAGTGTAGGTGACCACTTGTACCAGTTTCTATTGTTTGAGGTTTTTTGAAAATTAAGAAAAATATAACAATATCTAACATGTTTTATTTTTGTGAATATTGGTGAGTTACTAAAACTCATTATATTTGTGATATTTTTTAACAACTTTTCTCACTTACACCAATTTACAATGTAGTGCAATTTACATGTGCCTGGTACACCTGTAGTTCTTTGGTAAATTATTAAACAAAATTTTTGGTTAAATAAAACAAATGTATTTAGTAATCAAATACAACGATTTATTCTTAATTAAAATAAAATTCAAAGGTGTTTCCACCAAAAAAATAAAATAAATATCTTCTAACTCTCACGTGAGGAAATTATTTAGTCATAGTAGTTTAATAAAAATCAGCAATTTATATTTAACGCTTTGTAACAAATATTTATTTACATAATTATTAAAATCTAAAAAATAAAGTATTGCTTTACATACGAGCGCACATTGCCTCTGTTATTAGTAATCACTAGTTTAATACTAATTCACTAAATGCTTTAGTCTTTCAGACTTACCAGAATAAAACATCTTATCTAATGGTAGTTAAATTAAGTATCACATTCGTAATTGAAGAGTAAGGATTGCACAATTAAATAAAATGATTAAGTCAGATAGATCTTCAGTAGTATTCTTTGAGATAACTTTCAAATTATTGTAATATGAATGGTATTGTTCAGGAATCAAGTTAGATTTACAAATATCTTGAAGATCTTTGAACTTATTTTTATCTATAGGTAATAAGCTACTCTAAGCTACACTTAAGCCATCAAATTTTTTCGTTAAGTTTTGTATACTGGTCCGGGTGTTACTTCTCAGACATTGGATAGTTTTGTAGGCGTCTTCTTCAAAAGCATTTTTATAATTAATCAAGAATAAATCTTTAGCTTGAACATTACTCCACGTGACTAGTTTCCCGGCGGATTTTTTTTTCCAATTACCAAAAAAGGCAAGGCAAGATTTAAAATCGAAGACGTGAGATTGAATTATTTCTTTTACAATGTACGTATGGTTTTGCATTAGCCGTTGCCTGATCTGGAGTATAAATCAAAACATTTCTAGTTTTTCTTTCAATCACAGAGTAAATGCTGTCACCCTCGTTTTGGGTGTGACCAACAACAAGAAATATATGAGTGATATCCACGTTAAATTTCCAAGAGCAGTACATATACATAAGAAAAATACTTTTGTTTCTATTCTGTCCTCCACAATTGTCCGACCAGAATATAAAAGAGGGAGTTAACCTTCCTTTACCTTCATACAAATAAAATCATAAACACAGGTGGCAATTTCATGTGCACCTTTTTTGCAGTCTGTTCATCCTAACAATAACAATATCCTTGCAGATCAGTCATATCAAATGGAGTAAAGTTGTAAAAATGCAATTTTCTTTTGTATTAAAAAGTATTAACGTTTCCATGTGGTAAGTTTTGTGTTTTTTGCAAGTCGAAAGTAACAGCCACTATAGTTTTATCGTCTTTTGATAATTGTTTATCCATTTCTTTCAATTGCCGACCCTTATTTTTTTCGGCCAGATGACAATCGTGCTTTAATTTTTGTTCGTTTGTAGGATTTTGTAAGTTTTCAAATGCGTGACAAAACTCGCATTTATCCTTTTTCGGAATATGAAACGAGAGGTTGAAGTTTTTATTAACAATGTCTTTATATTGACGCAATGTTTCAACCCGCTATTTTGGGGAACCTCTGTTTTATCACACCATTCTTTGTAAAAATTAAACATTCGGAAAAAACTCAATCCGTCTAGGTAAATTTTATTCGTTTCCTTTCTTGTATAGTGAGACTCTACGGGTTGGAACATATTTACTTGAGAACACACACTGTCTTTGACAATTTGAGGTATCTTCACTGGGTGGTTTGTATGTTTTCCCCTACAATCCTCTGCTACTACCCCAAAACCTGGATCGAAATTGTCCAATGCCATTTTTACAAAATTATAACGTATAGACAATATGTTCAAGAACATTGTCTTACAGACATGAACTGTTTCGATATTACTACTACCGTCTGATATCGGAATCGAATATCGCAGATTGAATTTTTTTTGGGAATTTTTAGTAACTACCCCCTTTTTTTCTAGCTTCGAAACAAATTTCGAATTAAAATCCCACTGTTGGGTATGATCACCTAGCTCCCAGAAGTTTTTAAGTATCTAATATCTCGCAGTCTCTTCTATTTTTTCAGAACATTTTCTTGGGCATTTGCAAGCAGCTTTCAATTCTTTTTTTTCATGTTTTTTTCCAGTTCGACTCATATATTCTAAGCCCCTGTTCAAATTGTACTTTCGTTTATTATCTAACCACTTGTTTTGGAATCTCTCTCGCAATCTGCCTGTGTCTTTCTTTTTTAGACTTTCCCTTTCTATATTTGCTGGACTACTTAACGGTGTATCAGTATAATCGGAATCAATGTTTGAAAAAGTATTAATGAAACTGATGGTGAAGGCATAGGTGTTAAGCTCTAAATTTCATCTTGAGAAAAGTTACTCGTCTTAGATACAACCAACTCAGGAGTAGGCGCAGGTAAAGGCCGCGACTCTCTTTCTTGTACATTATGCACAATCGCAGTTACTGACTGGACGTTATACAGCTAGTAAAACTATCGAAATTCGACGGAATATTTGATATATCTCTATACAAATTTTCCACCGACGGCGTTACATCGAATATATCATCTGAATCGCTGAAGTCGATAACTTGATTGATGAATCTGACATCTCTTCAGCTATCAATGGAGCACTTGGAGTAAGAGGGTAGTCTAAAAGAGAATATTAAAAATGTACTTGATTGCGACTAAAATGTGCCTGCTCGTTATTATAAGTGAATTATATGTTTTAATTTAATCCCATTTACACTATGAGTAACCGAATTAGTAGTTTAGAAACTATTTACGTAAGTATGTTACAATAGCGGGAAATTAAAACGATAAAAGAATCGACGTATACTGATATAAGTATAAAGTTGGTCAAAATAATATAGAAACATTAAAAAGAAAAAAAAAATCACCTATATAAAAATAATCATTACCTGGCTTGGCTAGTAAATTTACAGATGAAAAATTTAATTTATCGTTTATATCGGTTGTTTCCTTAGCTCGAGACATATTCAAATTTAAATCTAATTCTTTACGTGGACTTCGTTTTAGAACTGAAGGCGATTCTAAAATATAAATATAATAATATTAAAACATAATTTGAAGAATGTTATTAAAAATAACAGTAATAATAACAGAATTTCACTTAAACCTCTGTACACAGGTATAATCAACAATAATGCGAACATGGTCTACTGCTTTAAGTAAAAATATAATAAAAATGTACATGATTTGATTAAAAAAATTGTTATGATCAAACAGAAAAAAGTAAAATTAATAATTACAGTTCTCAATTTTTTAAAATGTATCTTGCCGTCGTAATTTTCGGGTGTGTTTGATTTGCTGCGTTTATTTTCTAATAAATTTATCATTAATTGACCCCGTGACCTCATCATGCTTGTATATTACTGTCACTTTTATCAAATAGAAACAAAGACTAGAACATTTTTATCCCTCAAACACATAAACAAAAACTTTTTGCGGTTGTACTAGTGTCGCACGTGCACCCGGCAACGTCGCCGCGCGCATTCTGGTGCAAAGATCAGTTGCACTCGCGCGTCGCTCGGCTCAAGACTACCTACACTGGTGCAAACTACTTACACCAGGGTTGACAGTTGTTTGGCTAAAAACAGCGTCACTTGCACCAGAAAACAAGTTGGTATCTTCGAAATTAATTGATATTTATTTTTTTTGTTTCGGGATATGAAAATATAAGTTATTTTAGGACTGTTCATGCAAAAAACCGATTTTCGTCATTTTGTCGGTTGCATTAGTATACGTAGGACCCGTCGATACGAAAACATTCTTCAAGAATAGAGTTGCCAGATAGAAACTTATCAAATCCGGGACAATTCTAAAAAACGACGACGGTTTCGGGTCGCTCGGTCGTGACTTTAATCAAAATATCTTGTTTATCACAGAATTCCGCCATTTTTATTAGTTGAAAGCTTTGCAAACCTGATAAAACTTCGGAGCAAGACGCCAAAATTGATAGAAGTCTGCAGTTCGGACTTGATTAAATATATGGACATTCGGTTTCGTTCTGTTAGATTGTGCTATTCAGCACCTATAAAAGAACACAGTACTGAAATTTCGACAACTATTTATTACCTGAATTGTTTACTCAAACACAAGTATTGAACACCCAATTTCTACTCATATATATACTTATACGCGACTGGGATTATAACGACGCGATAGCCCTAATGAAGGGCAGAATAGACTTGGAGAGGATTCCTGGCTTTTACTGATAGCCAGCCGACAGTTGAGAGTGTCACTAAAGCGGCCTCACGGAAGCTAGGTGTGTTAAACAGGGTGAGACGGTTCTTCTCGCCCGAGCATCTGTGTCTTCTTTACAAGACCCAGGTTCGCTCGTGCGTGGAGTACTGTTCTCACCTTTGCGATGGTGCCGCACAGTACCTGTTTGACGCTCTTGACCGGTTGCAGCGGCGAGCAATCCGTATTGTCGAAGTCCCGAAGCCACCGAGACCCTTGAGCCTCTGCAGTTGCGTAGATATATCGCCTCCTTGGCAGTCCTCTGTCGCTTTTATCATGGTGAGTGTTCTGAAGAGCTCTTCAAATTGATCCCCCCTCTCCCTTCCTCTACAGAACAACACGTGCCGGCCTTAGAAGTCACCGCTTTAAAGTGGAAGACATACATTCTCGTACTTATCGGTTCGGTAATTCCTTCCTGTGCCGAGCGGTCAAAACCTGGAACTCACTACCAGCGCACGTGTTTCCTTCCCACTATGATCCCGGGTCCTTTAAGCGGGGCGTGAAAAAGCATCTCACCGGGCCGCCATAGTGTGGGTCACCATGCTGCATTGTTCTTTTTCGCATTGAGGACGGTGACCACCATCAGGCAGGGCAGTCATTTTGGCAGCTTAAAAAAAAAACCAGGTCCGTAGCTGGGCTGTAGTCTAGCTAAAAGCAACCAACTGAGCTGATGTAGGAAAATCTTGAGTATTTATAATATAATTAATGCTGTTTTTGTATATCGTATATACGTAAATTAGCAATTATTACAAGTCAGCATTTTCCTACAACAAATAGTGATGTGACAGGGTAGATAGGGATGTAACAGTTCGTTAGTCCATATACTATTCAGTTAGCTAAATACTCTTACGCAAAAGGCATTGCTTGTTACAATTAAAAGAACAAAACAAACTTCTTTCACAAAAAGGAAATATCGCAATATAACTGGCTAGAATTTTTTTTAAATTTATACGTAAATGCAAGTATAACACTACCTTATTCCAATGACATAAGGTTGTATTTAGTAACATTCAAAGTTGCGTATATGATTTATGTTATTTAAATCCATTAGACGAATTAGCATAGACTTTGTTTTGTGTGTATAATTTAATTGTTAAAGTTATACAATACGAGCAAGCGAGCAGACGTATCGCCTGATGGTAAGCGATTACCGCCGCCCATAGACACCCGTAATACCAGAGGCGTCACAAGTGCGTTGCCGACCTTTACGGGATGAGGCGGGGGATGGGGGAGAGGGTTGGTGTATAGGCCTTTTTTTTTACGTGTGGAAACCTCCTCGGGCCTTCACCCCACCGGGGTTTGCGGCGGGGCGGTGTGTGGGAATCGAACCGACTAAAACCACACGGTGTGCTACTCTGCGCCTGAGACGGGAGGGATCCGGGAACCGCTTTCTTACGCCATCTGGACCCCTCCCAGGGTTGGTTTCAGGGTTGGTGGTGGCCTCCGGTATCTTCAGTCACTCGCTGAAACACAGCGCAAACACTGCATCACATCCGTTTGCTGTATCACGTCTGTTTGTAAATTGAACGGTAAATACTGAGGGAAGAATACCATAAAGAAAAGAAGACTCAAAGAATCCCCTAGTAAATTTATTTATTTTTTATTTATTTATTTATAACTTCATGCACTTGTGTACATCGGCGGACTTAAAGGTCATGGCATTCTCTACTAGTCAACCTTCGGGGGGTGTAGAGATCTAGTACGGTAGGTGCAGCGAGGCTAGTCACAAATCGATACAATAGATATTATATAACAAATATGCCTATGGACATGAACATACAAACATATGCATAATATATATGGGCATACATACACACATACATGTAAATCTACATTTTTCATGTGAAACATTTAATTCGGAGGGTCAGGCCTGTTGTACGACACATATTGGTGTCGACGACCGACGACCTGGCGAAGGTCGTGAGAAGCGGTTGGAACTTGGATGCGGGCGGCACAGGAGTTTGTTATGGAGAACCTTGGGGGAGGCCGAGACTGAGATGATCATGATTAGTATGTAGCAAGTGAAGTCACGGCGCATCGCCACTCGACTTTCGATTTTTTTATCAAGTAACACAAAATCTTCAATTTCACTTAATTATTCACAAATAGCTAAACATCTCCAACGCTTAGACTATTCTTCAAAACCAAACCTAAGTTACAATAAAACTTTGGCGATTACAATGTTACTTACTTACATTTTAGCAAGTTTTAAATCTATACCTACGTAACTAAGTGGTTTATTACAGGTACTTACAGCACAATATTACGTAATGAAAGATATATTTCGAATGCATGCGAAATGGTACACGAAAAAAAATCAACTCAGGCTTTTGACATACCTAAAAACTTGTACTACAATATACTTTAACATTTAAAATAACTTTACTTCATCGAATCAAAGATTTACAGTACTTGTTAGTAGTTGTAATAATTAAGTCAGGTTAGCACAAAAGAAGCAATGGATGTGACAGAAGTCGATCGTGTTATAGTGAGAGGTTTTGAAGGCGCGGCAAGACAGGTTTCGCGCACTCAAGTCTAGCGAGACAGGTATGCATGGAATGCAACGGGCAGGTATTTGTTCCGAAGCGCACTATGGTTGGTAGCTTTTCTTTTGTGGTTGGCATATTTATAATTTTTTTGGCTGATTTGGACTTGTCGGAAAACCTCCTAAATGAACTTTCATATTATGTGGAATTCAAGTTTCCATAAATCGAAAAGTTACCAAATATTTTATAGTAAATTTGTTAGGTATTTTGGAAGTTGAAAGTTAGCTGATGTCATTGATAATCATGCATTTATTTGTTTTGTATTCTTTGATGCGATCCTGCCCTTACTCTTACAACAAACGATGTGCACATAGTATCTAGTGTGTATCATATCTTAGTTAAGTCAAAAATATAATCTTATAAAAAATTTGTTCACCAGTTTTTTTTTATTTGAAGAGCTACCAAGCTACGAATCGGACCATTTAGACACGTTAACCGTGGAACCAGATGAACGTCGTTGTGAGCGAGAGGCTTCGACGCGAACTGTCAAACTTTAAGTTTGTAAAACTTGAAATGCCGATTAATATTTAATAACAGAAACTATATTTATACTTGAAACATTAACTAGTGCCTTAAACAATATTGTTAATGTGTTATTATACTGTTTAAAGTGGTTTACGCGTTGAAATTTAACTTTAAAAGTTACGTTGTGAGTGGGTCAGTTGTGGATTTTAACTTAATTTACAGGGATTTTTTGCAGAAAGAAGCCAAATTCGCCCTCTATAAGGTAAATACATATTTTTATATTCTTATTTAATAATATTCAAAGCTTTAAAACTTAAATTTACTTTGAAAACATAAAACTGACGTGAAACGAAAGTAGAACACATAGTAGCACACGCGGCATTTTTTTTTCTTTACAAAAGTAAACAAGTCGTCGTATAGAGTTTGAAAACTCTTTGATTGACTTTTGGCGGGTAAATTTACAGAATATGTTTTGAACTATTTTTTAAGTAGGTCATGTTTTGTTTCGAAAATATTTACTGAAACCATTTAATTTTATTTGATTCTTGTTAGAATTTTCGCGATGCCAATCAATACTGTATGAATTTTACTTTGTATATAGTAAACAAAGAATTTAATTACCACAATTATCATTCATGAAGTTAGTTTATGATAATTTTACACATAATTGTTATCTACTCATTTATCACTCTACTTTTATGAAACTTTAAAACTAATTAATATTAAAATTGCGTAATTATTTCTACTCTTTCATGCTTTAATTGTCTACCCAACTAGTCAATATCATAAGTTATTCAACATTTAAAAAAGATATATACATGTACAATTAACACACACAGTACCAATTATTATATGTTGATGTAAGAATTAAGGTAGAATAAACAAATGAATAAAATGAATGACTAATTATTTAACAAATGAATGACAAATGTCTAATTATTATTAACCTTTGATGATGCCATAAGCTGAAACAGGTTTTGGTGTTAACATAAATAAAACAGTGGAATAAGTATAAGTGATTTTAATATTAGATTGTATTGCAACAAGTTCCATTAAGTGCCCACAATCGAGAGTATAATTTATTATTTAAGTAAAATTAAATCAATATTAAAAGAACATAGAATGTAAAACAAACATTATCTGATAAGTAATGAAATATTTAAATTAAGTCTTCATGATGATTGTTGATATATTCAACTCAAGACTTATAACCAAAATGAACAATTTAAGTATCATCATCATCAGCCTATCACAGTCCACTGCTGGACATAGGCCTCTCCAATTTCACACCACTTAGTTCGATCTATGGCTTCTCGCATCCAGCTCCTGCCAGTCGTCTTGCGCAAATCAACGCTCCACCTGGCCTGTGGACGTTCTACACTATGTTTGCCGAAACGCGGTCTCCACCCAAGAACTCATTTACCCCAACAATTATTGGTTCTTCAGCAAATGTGGCCTGCCCACTGCCACTTGAGCTTGCTAATCCTGTGGGCTATGTCGATGAACCCGGTTCTTCTTCGGATCACCTCGTTTCTGATGCGATCCCTTACAGAAACACCGAGCATAGCCCAATTTAACTATGTACTTGGTAAACTACATTTTAAGGAAATTATAATTATTTTTCTTATCAAAATTATGCACCTACTTTTCTACATATTCAAGTATATTATTATCTTTAGGACCTATAAAAAGATATAGGTTATTTTTAAGTATTTAACACCATTTTATTAATAAACACAAACAAGGTACAACAATGCAGTTTACAACGAACATGTTGGGTTGGGACTACTAGGGTATAGGCAAATAGCTCAGGATACTTCCTATATCTTAACAATTATGCCTATATTATATTTTATTCAATTCTACCATATCTTTTATCATGTCTTTCTCCCTCTGCCTTGACCAGCACTCACATAAAGATGTAGTCTTAAAAGAAACAAATGTTCTATAAAATTTGGCAACTCATTGAATGACTATAGTGATCAAAGTCCTACCCAATCCTGGAGACCTTAGAAAACTGGTAACATACTTCTCATTTCAAGAGTTACAGGGCTTAAACTCATGAGTGAGTTCAACAGAGGACTGATCCTTGATGGCACACGGCACTGAGTGGTTTAAGCAATTGCCACAATGCTTCATGTTACTCCAAGTGTTTTGGGTCCAAACCCCATATGGTACAACATCGTTCTACGTCTGGATGTTCTTTGTGTCTGTTTTATGAATGCTTGTAACATCCCCCACAATTCAAGATGTATATTCCTAATGCCATACACATTAAGTGTATAAAAAAAAATTAACTCTAATTGGAAAGCAACCTTTTTAAGTTGCAGTTATCCATGGTTGTCTGAAGTCATCATAAAGCTTAGGCTAAGTATTTTATACAAAAAAACAATATTTTTTGTCTGTCTGTTAGTTCATGCTAATCTCTGCAATGGCTGGATGAATTTTGACGGGACTTTCACGGCAGATTGTTTATGAAACTTTTTTAGACTTGCGGTACCACCGCACTGCGGAGCTAGTTAATAATATACATATGCATTATGTACTGTTTTACCTTATCTATCATAAATTTACAATGTGACATAGACAACACATTCATTGTTTTATGAGTCAACATGTCATTGATATATCACTGGACAGTTAATAAATTGTACTTGAACAACAAACCACATTGTTCTTAACACATAAATTAATATTAATTATCTGTTGACCTTATTACTTTCACAATTATCTGTGGCAAGAAACTTTTATTATCTGCTGCTGCAGAAATGGTGGGAACATAAATGTAATATTGTCACAATTATATTAGGTATGGGGATATGGAGTATCACCATCCCTATTTATCCCGTGGGGGTCGTAAACACCAATTAAGGGAGCTACGCAAAATATTACATGATATAGTATACCAACTGGCCAGTTTGTTGTAGTAGGCTAAATCCTCCTGGCTAATTTTACCGCGAAAAGCGATATCCATACTTTTTTACTAAAGCTTCAACATAGTTGTATACAATATCTACAAATTTCCAACAATCGCATGTTATTACCCGACTGCGAAAAAAATAAGAATTGAGTTTCGAGTGTGAAAAATAAGTCGTGAGAGTGACACTGGGTGCATCAAAATTGAAAAAAAAAACACAATTATGGATGTTTGGCGCCAAAAATTTTTTTATTTAATACCATACTAAATATCATATCAAACTAAAGAATTTTTAACAGTGATTAATAATATACACATAACATAAGTATTATTTACTTCTTCTTTTGATGAGATGGCAACCAGCTATTTAAAGTCTTCAATTCTAACTCTTCGAGTCTTCAAATCTTCGTCATGATGAAATGAATAATAAAAAATATGAATGACATGAAATGAGGACCCTCTTTCGAATGAACAAAAAATGATCTCCAAATGTTTCATTAAAAAAACTGAATTTTATAAAGATGACAGATATTGTCGCCGCCGTTTTTTTAAAATAATTTTACTTGTTTAATTGCCCAATCGACGGAGCCATCGTGTTTGGCCAGCTTTAGCAATTAAATACGCTTTTTATTTAATTGATGTTTTAGTTCACAGTTATTCTTTCATTTTAACTGTTAAACTATAGTACCTGGATGACTGGTATTTTTATTTCGGTAAATATTATAAAAATGAATCCTAGCTAGATTGACTTATCGCCTCCGAAATCCCCTGCTTACAATATGTAATGGAAATCTTTGGATCCGTTTCCGAGATTCAGGTCAAAAGGTCATCATCGTCTTCCTAGCCTTTATTATTCCCAAGATTTGGGGTCGGCAACTGGCATCGGACTTGTTTTTTTTTTTACTTGTGGAAACCCCCTCGGGTCTTTAACCCACCGGGGTTTGCGGCGGGGCGGTGTGTCGGAATCGAACCGACAAAAACCACACGGTGTGCCACTCTGCGCCTGAGACGGGAGAGATCCAGGAACCGCTTTCTTACGCCATCCGGACCCCTCTCAGTCATCCGGACCCCTCCCAGAACTGGCATCGGACCCTGAGGGTGAACTGAATTCGAGGGTATTGAGGTTAAAAGGTATTAGATCATGCCCTACTCAACCTCGTCTACTTCTTCTATTTCTCGTAGCGTGATGTTATATAGCTTGAAGAAACTTTATCATAACAAGAAACTAATTAAAAAAAAATATTTGCCATCTTTATTAAATTCATTAAAGAACTGAAAATATAGAAAGAACTCTTTTTTTTTCATGTCATTTTATCAATTTTACGACTAACACGAATCTATTGACACCACTCACATAAAAATACGACGTGGCGTTTCGGCTCTATGCCTCGAAAACACATAGACTCGAAAAACATAACCCTCCTTCTTTCGCAGTCGGGTTATAAAAAAGATAGTCATACTGTCGTGGACTTTTGTGGCACTTTTAAAGGGAAACAATGCTATTTATGCATTGTTTTTGGGACATTTAGACCGTTCATGTAGAGTACACAATAGGCGACCATTGCCTGCTCTAATTAGATATATGAGATAGCTCCCAAAAGGTACTTTCCCTCGTTTTTGGAACACTTTTCACTGCTACTTAGCACCTATTGTTCGTAGCGTGATAGCCTTTTCAATAAACGATCTATATTGTTATTTATTTATTTTAAAACTTCATGCACACATGTACAACGGCGGGCTTAATGCCCAAGGCATTCTCTACCAGCCAACCTTTGGATGGTGTAGAAATTTTGTGGGGTAGATGCATTGTGGTGGGAAAAAAAGATATATATTCGTGAAGTTACAATATGTACATAAAAATATAAATAAATATATATACACGGTAATATATAAACTTTATATACATATACTATGATACACACTAATACATAAACTTTACATACGTACACAGTGAGTGGGTACTAAGTTGTTTACTAATTAAGGCTTTCCTGCCATCTGGTATTGTTAGCGTTCCCTAAAATTATTTTTTTTAAAAAGAATCAAACGCCTACTAATTTTATAGTTATCTCATTAACAATATCGATTTATATTAAATTAACAAGTTGTGGATATAATACAGTAGGTAACACTGCGCGAGCGGCCATTGAGCAATGAAACGTCAGGTCGAAAGGCGGTAATTAATTTGATTATTGTAAAATAATTGATATTAATTAAAGTATTTCAGGAAAATTGATATTTGTGTATAATTTGCCTGACTCAGTTTACAATATAACACTGAAATATTGAATGAGTATAAATAAACAAATATTTCAGGCATCTAACACACAACACCATCTAGTCCCAAACTAAGCAGAGCTTGTGTTATGGGTACTAGACAACTGATATGAATACATATATACTTTTTTTGTAAATATATACATACTATACATAGAAAACACCCAAACTCCGAAACAAATATTTGCAGATCATACAAACATTTGGCCCGACCCAGTATTCGAACCCGAGACCTCATGGACAGCAGTCGCGTACGCTACCACTGCGCCGGCAGTATGAGTAATAAGTTGTTCCTGAAATTAGAATTAATGAAACAAACAGTGTAATATAACAGCTTTCGATTGCGGCTCCGCCCGCGTCTATATCATTAGCCGTGGTAAAAAAATATCTTATGTTCTCCCTCAAGAATCAAAGTATCTACATTCCAAATTTCATTGAAATCGGTGCAGCGGCTTAGCCGTGAAAGCGTAACAAGATAGAGTTACTGTCGATCTTATTATGTAAAGGCGCTCATAGCCCAGTTGCACTCGGTGATTAGAAACAATCATCGAAGGTAAGCAACGATGGTGCGGTCAGTACCTGGATGGGTGACCGCTGGTGGCATGTTACCATGAGCGTCTCCGTGATTCGGAGGCCACGTTAAGCAGTCGGTCCCGGTTGTTATCATACGATAACAGTCGTGAAGCTTAGTTGGAGGCCTTCGGGCGGCTTAAAAACATCCAACGGCAAGATATACGTAGCCACAACGTATTCTTGCCAGTCCCCAACCCGCATTTGGCCAGCGTGGGGACGTATGGCCTTAACCCTCTCCTGAAAGGAGACCCGAGCCCAGCAGTGGGACATTATGGATTGTTGTTTTTTTTTTGTTTATTATGTTAGTACGGATTGGTTTATCCTACCGTTTATAACTCGTGTTAAAACTAACAAGACTTAGTTTCCTTAAACATAATACAATCGACATTGAAAGCATGACATCAGCTCTGATTCAGCCAACCTTCGCTGCTTAAGGTCTGATGACGCTACCACTCCGCGGTTGCACTCGACAACATCATGAAAGGAATCTGAATTGTAAATATGTATCGGTAACTAGGTATCGTCTTTTGAAAATGTTAACACATATAAGCCGGCTTCAAGAATTCTATTATATTATATATTTTTAATATGGATTTTAGTTAGGTACATAATATACATGTTTCGTATACATTGTGGCCAGCCATGTCGACCGCTGGGCATACAATAAATTCATTTCCATACCCCCATGTCGAAAAGAGTATTTTTGCTTCGATATCTGAATGTAAATGCCGTTTTTACCCGCTAGAGGATAAAGTAAATTGAATTTAGAACATCGTGTGCACTAAGTTTGTGAATTCAAAACGTCATTAAACCTATATATTTCTACTTCCAACCTTTTTTTAATTTATCAAAAACTCAAGACTCGGAACCTTCTTGGTGGACTTTTTTTTTTTAATTTGCTTTGCCCGCGCTTTTTTCTTATTACGTCATGTTGTTAAAAACTTTGAAAACAAGTGAAAAACTTAAAATGATTTATTCTAGGGACGAGGAAGTTTATTTGAAGCCAACAGAACTGACGGAAATTGTTAATAATGCGATAGTACCTTGTAAATATTAATAACTAAACTGAAATAAAAGTTTCTTGTGATTGTAAATGCTTTTCTTGCATTTAGTTGTTTCCCCGCTGAGGTGGGATGTATAATTGCGTGTTGTACTCGAGTGCAAAGATTTTTCACCTCGTGCTCTTTTGATTCCCTGGCTAACGCTCAGGATTCTAATATTTGAATAACGAGCGCGGTGTTCAAAATTGAGTCCTGAATGCACATATCGTGCAAAGCCAAAAGAAAAAAGAAAAAAAAATCAGTCATCGACCCGCGCTATCATCAACTGATTGTCCTTAATTTTATTTCTTTGGGGGTTATTTCACTTCTTTATCAACAGCCAGCTAGTCCGTTAAACAAAACAATCTGTTATTTTTTGAGGAGAGAATTACTGACACATACACATTTTAGACCAATTTTGTTTTAATTTATCATTCAAAATTTCCATAGGCCATTTTGGGCTTTTGGGCCGATAGGCAGAATGAACCGCCGGGGTGGTTTTTAGTGGAATCACCACATACCTGGCTCCTCAGTCCCCGAGGAGCCGGAGATCCGAAGGAATTTTCCACCCCGTAACAAAAAGGGAAAAAAGATAAATTTGGGCTTATACTTGGACAGAGGGGAACCCCGGAAGTAGTTCGCGTATGGCCACTCTCTAGCGTATTGCTCTATGACCTGGCCCACACACACATTTCTGACCCTAAGCAAAGCCTGTACTGTGGCAGCCAGCCTATGGATAAATATATTTCTATACTGATATATATTAAAGAGAAAATATACCCAGACAGGACAAAAAAAAACGAGGACTGCTTCGGTGCCGCAGTGGTAGCATATGCGAC
The DNA here is from genome assembly GCA_003709505.1 of Hyphantria cunea. Taxonomy (NCBI): domain Eukaryota; kingdom Metazoa; phylum Arthropoda; class Insecta; order Lepidoptera; family Erebidae; genus Hyphantria; species Hyphantria cunea. The sequence goes on from PKRV01001967.1 coordinate 97,579, forward strand.
TGCTGTGCTTAATGTCTCGGGTTCAATTCTCGGTTCTCGACCAAATATTTGTGAGATCTGCAAATATTTGTTTCGAAGTTTGGGTGTTTTCTATGTATAATATGTATGTATTTACAAAAAAAGTATATATGTATTTAAATCATTTGTCTAGTACCCATAACACAAGCTCTGCTTAGCTTGGGACTAGATGGCGTTGTGTGTTAGATGTCTGAAATATTAATTTATTTATTATTAATTCACTACATGGATGACGTAGTGGTTTAAACCTTCACCGCACCTTTACTCGCATTAGTATCATGGGTTTGATCCCCAGATTGATCATTTTTAACTCTATTTTCACGTCCTTATCTAATTTTATTTAATTTTCTTAAGAAAGTGTGATGAGGTTAAATAACAATGATGTCATTTTATATCTAGTGTTATCGCTGTCAAGGTCGTTGGATAATGAGATAATTATGTCCACAGAACGCCCGCAGCATCTTGTACCAGATAAAGTTTATCTTGAGACGTTTATTAGTGTGTTTTAATTAGAGACTTTTGTGAGGGTAAGTTTCGGAATGAAAATTTTCTTCAAAGAAAGAAAATCTTCTTCTGAATAGAAAAATTTCGGCTAATGCCGATAGGTCTAGTCTCTTTTATTGAATATCTTATTGTAATTCGTCATTATCAACATCAACAACCCATAATGTCCCACTGCTAGGCACGGGTCTCCTCTCAGGAGAGGGTTAAGGCCATACGTCCCCACGCTTTTTCTTTTCTTTTTTGTTTTTTAACCTCTTGCATGACAAGCTTCCTTTTGTAGCTGTTACTAATATTTTGCTTTGAAAGAATAATTTGCTTTCAATAAATTCATCATTTTAATTTGTAAAAATAATTAGGTTTAATTTCCGCTATTTCTTTGAATTACTATTTTGCAGATTTGTTCCGCAAAAAACAGGAAAGCTGCCCGTTTCTCTTTATCACTGACAATTAGGTGTACGTCTTCTTGTTTCAACTGCACCCCAAGACGTTGCTCAGCCTCGTGCCACTGTGCTCCGAATACAGGGCACTCGAAAATGATGTGTAGGACGGTCTCCTCCTGGGACCTCCCGACACTTGAAACGGTGCAAGTATTGGGAGAAACCCCCATGTCCCGTCAGCATCTGCGTGACAATGCCTTAGGGTCGTATCCTCTGCACCAAGCAGTATGCGTCCTTCTCGTCCGGGAAGAACACTCTCGTGACGGAGGCGGTATGGCCCGACTGATATAGACGGTTCCATTCGTCGAGTGACTCGCTGCGAATCTGACGCTTGACGAATAAAACCGGACACAGGTCGTAGCCGGGCTTCTTCCGACACGAGAGTGCCGCTTCCTTAGCCAGCTGGTCGGCGCGCTCGTTGCCATCGATGCCGGCGTGGGCCTTGATCCAGTACAAAGCCACACGTTTGCCTTGGGTCAAGGCCTCGCTGAGGTTACGGCGCGCCTTGGTCGCGAGAGGATGCAGGGTCCCGGGGGTTTGTCACCGTCTCCAGCGCCGCCCTCGAGTCGCTGTAGATGCCGCAGCTCCCCGCACTGCAGGTGAGGATTTCGCTCGAAGCTCTGCATATGGCCAAGAGCTCGGCCTGGTAGACTGTGCATTACGCTGGCAAGCACAGTTTCCGGCTTCGCAGTTCGGCCCGCAAACCGCACCACACGCTCAACCTCTCGGTCTCCTAGCTCTAGCCGGGTCGACTCTTTGCGACTGGCAAGACTACGTTGTGGCTACGGCCTCCAACTTAGCTTTAAGACTGTTATCGTATGATAACATCCGGGACCGACAGCTAAACGTGGCCTCCGAATCACGAAGACGCTCATGGTAACATGCCACCAGCGGTCACCCGTCCAGGTACTGGCCGCGCCGTCGTTGCTTACCCTCGGTGATTGTTTCTAATCACCGATTGCAATTGGGCTATGAGCGCTCACATTATCAACACCATCTCAGTTCATTGCCGGCCAAAGAACTCCGAAAAATTAAACCTACTGCCGGCACACCGCGGCGTAACCCGCTGTATTTTCCGTACCCCAACCCCTCCACCCATCCCCCTCCCCATCCCCTAATCCGTTGTACTGTCGATAATAAATAATAAATATTTCGGACATCTAACACACAACGCCATCTAGTCCCAAACTAAGCAGAGCTTGTATTATGGGTACTAGACAACTGATATGAATACATAAATACTTTTTTTTTGTAAACACATACATATTATACATGGAAAACATCCAAACTCCAAAACAAATATTTGCAGATCATACAAACATTTGATCCGACCCGGGAATCGAACCCGAGACCTCAGGAACAGCAGTCGCATACGCTACCGCTAGGCTACCGAGGCAGTAAATTTGAATCATGACCCATCATAAACTTACTTTCTTATAGACAATAATAATAACATTTATTTTATTCTTTAATTTTTTTACTGTCTTGTTGGTGTAGTAGTAGGTCTCGGGTTCGAATCCCGGTCGGGTCAAATGTTTGTATGAACTGCAAACGTTCGTTTCGGAGTTTGGGTGTTTTTTATACATATACTAAATATGTATGTTTTTTTACAAAAAAAGGTACTAGATGTGAAATAGTGTGGGACTAGATGGCGTTGTGTGATAAGATGTCCGAAATATTTATTTATTTAGGTCGACATTAGCTTAAGTATGCATTTCTTTAGTAACGACATTGTTACCTGTCATTTAATAACACAGAATAGCTTGCATAGTATTTGAAACGTCCTAAGTGCGGCTTGCACTGTAATGGAGAATAACCTTTGTTGTTTTGAGGGTTTCAAATATTTTATCGTTAAAGTGGGCCATTCGAGTACGTCGATAATACCTTTAAAACAGCAACCATGGGTTATAGCGCCATTCTAACACTCTATTTCTGAAAACTGCATGAAAATCAGAAAACGGGCAACGGATATGACTTTTAATGCTATTTAAGGAAATTAACATGTATTTGTTGTACTCAACATGTGTCAAGATGGCTGACTTTTGACAGGTTTTGCCTAAACGCGTACAATAGCGAGCAGGTACGTTTGGCCGTGGCTAATCGTGGCCTTGCTGATAACAGCTGAGATTATATTATAAACAAGTACATGTTTGATATGCAAGGAATGTAGCACGATGTTGTGTGTTTAAGGAGCAAAACTTTGCTTATTTACAAGCTTTTATTTAGTTCCACCTGTCCCGATGTTTGTCTATAATCAAATCTTGCAAGTTACATTTGAAACACTTCCCGATTTCCGATTGAGTTGAAATTCGAAATGTCCCTTTGGTTCTGATGACAATCAATGCAATTATTTAAAATCGAAAATATTAATACAAATACCATCTCAACAAAATGGCAACTTATTTATTTCTGAACAACTTACCCAGTATGGGTATCAAATGAAAGGACTTAAAGTAATTCGACTACACGATTGGCCTAGTGGTTTCAGTGGTCGACACACCGCTTCCTACTGCGCCAAGTGTTGTGGGTTCAAATTCTACATGGGACAACACTTTGGGTGATCCATAAATTGTTGTTCTAAGTCTGGATGTACTTTGTGTCCGTTTCATGTATGTTTGTAAAGATCTCCGCGACACAGTAATGTATATTCCTAATGAGGGAGTTGTCTTCTTTTTTTTTTAAAAAAAAGAAAATCTTGCAAGTTAAGTTAGATCCGCTTCCCGGTTACCGATCGAGTTAGAATTTGAAATGTCCCTTTAGTTCTGATGACAATGCAACCATTTAAAATCGGAAATATTATTAATAAAAAAACCGCCTTAACAAAATGGCAACTTATTTATTTCTGAACAACTTACTAACGAGTTCTTGAGTGGAGACCGCGTCTCGGCAAACGTAGTGTAGGACGTCCACAGGCCAGTTGGAGCGATGATCTGCGCGGGACGGCTGTCAGGAGCTGGACGCGAGAAGCCATAGATCGAACTAAGTGGCGTGAAATTGGAGAGGCCTATATCCAGCAGTGGAATGCGATAGGCTGATGATGATGATGATGATGATTACCCAGTATGGGTATCAAATGAAACGGCTTAAAGTAATTACTTTAATTAGCAAGTATTAAAAGCTTGTTCTATAAAAAATCTTTGTAAGTTTCTTTAGGTTCTTCTCGGACACCAGCTAGGGTCTCGGGGTAACTTTTCCAGTTCTAATGCCTGTTCAAGTAGTGATCCGCGCCGCCTGCTACTACAGACGGCTCACTGGGATGGGTCCAGATGGGTCCGTTGGAAATTCCGTTCAGTGGGGGGACGTAACTGGGTGTGGGTAGGCCCCACAATGTGACTGACCTGCCAGTTTAAGTAAATCATTTGTTATTTTTACGCGTACTTGGACCGTCACTGTACCGGGATAATGCTGTTCTCAAAAAGTAATTTTCCTAACCTTTATTATTCTCAATATGCTCGTGCTTTTTATCAAGCAGTGTAGAGAATGCTAAAAATCTCATAAAAATGTATCCTACTAATATTATAAACGCGATAATTTGTATGGATGGATGTTTGTTACTCTTTCACGTAAAAACTACTCAACGCGTTTTGATGAAACTTTACAGTAATATAGTTGAGACATCAGAATAACACATAGGCTACTGTTTGTAGTGGCCCGCCAGACATGATCACCTCGCCTGGTCGAAGGATCCTCCCTTTGTGTTGGAAGGACATGACACCCGTTCCTCTACAAAAGTGTTAAGGGGTGAGTTCCTCTCCACTCTCCCTAATTTATTAGTTTACACATTATCTAACCTCAATAAGGCAGAAATAGTCTAGATTAATTTTCATCTCTTGAAGATTTTCAATTTGACCCAAAGTGTTGAATTCGAGTTGGTTTTAATTATTAAATACTGTTCTAAATTAGTTAATTAATCAATGTTGTGTTTATTTCCTGTTATATGTATGTATGTGACATCATTCTTTGTCTTAATACGCATATATATACTCTATACAAATAAATAAAATTGGAGTATCTGTTTGTAATATTAAAATAACCGCTTTCTAAATGCATATGTATACACGGTACATATACCAAAATATCGTTTTTCTTTTGTAATTTTCGTCTGTCTGTCTGTTGCGGCTTATCTCTGGAACGGCTGGACTGATTTTGACGGGACTTTCATTGGCAGATAGCTGATGTAATAAGGATTAACTTAACTTACTTTTTTAAACTAGCTTCGACTCGTGACAGTGTTACCCGCGGTTGTAATTCTATAACATTTACCGCGGGTAACGCCTCGGGACTCAGCTAGTTAATATGTAAAATATGTTAATTGGTATTGAAAAACAATTGTCGTAATCACGTCCAATAGTTATAACTGTCTGTATGTTTGTTGTACTTACTTCACCTCGTCGGTCCAGCAGTTATCGTTTGAGAATGCCAATCGGTTCGTTTCCCAGGTAGGGTCGATGTTATTGTTGGGTTTTTCTTAAAAGAAATTCTTAATAACAGCCTGGAGTATGGAAAATTAGCGGTATTTCACGCCCGTGCCTTCCAAAAATATGCCAACAACAAGTTTAACCCTCGAATCTAGTTCTCCTTCAGGGTTGCGGAGGTCCGATGCCAGACGAAAAACTGATATTCAGATAAAACTGGTTAAACTGGTAGCCAACCACAAATAATCTTGGCAATAATAAAGGCTAGAAAATATGAGATCTGTATTTTTTTAAATAGAATAGTGGACAAACGTGCAGGCGTATCGTCTGATGGTAAGCCGCCATGGACACCCGCAATACTAAAGGCGTCACAAGTGCATAGCCGGCCTTTGTAGTATGTAGTAGGTGGGGGAAAGATATGGGTGTCCTGTATCCTCACTCATTCGGTGAAGCACAGCGCAAGCACTGTTGCACATCGGTTTTTTGTGAGGCAGTATTTTTTTTTTTTATATTTAAGCTGCCAAAATGACTCTGCCCTGCCTGATGGAAAGCATGAGCAGAATCCAAGAGTGGTGGTCACCATCCTCAATGCGAAAAAGAACAATGCAGCATGGTGACCCACACTATGGCGGCCTGGGGGGAAAGGGGATGGTGAGGGGGATAGGGGGCGTTGGATTAGGGTATGGGCCTCCGGTATCCTCACTCACTCGATGAAACACAGCGTAAGCGCTGTTTCACACCGGTTTTCTGTGAGGCCGTGGTATCACTCCGGTCGAGCCGGCTCATTCATGCCGAAGTGTGGCTCTCCCACGGTATATATTATTATATTATATAGTATTGTTTTACCCCCACACTATGTTTGTCAAGTCCCCCGCGCCATAGAAATATTCATATTATAGTCATATACTCATAATTGTACTTCCTTAAATTGATACGAGTAACACTTTGCCTATAAATATTATTTACTAAAATAATTATAGGGTCCGTTATCAATTTCCTAGAATAAAACCTCTGTTCAAATTACTACGATTTATAATTTCCGAACATTATGGTGAGATCACTATGGTCATAACTAAATACAAAGATAAAATGCAGCAGCTGTCAAAATACTATACAGGCAATAATGCACCTTATCTCTCAGTAATAATATCTGAATTAGCACTACACGGGCACAACAATAAGGTTGTGTATTAAAATGAGTGATGACGTAATGTCGAATGCCCGCCGTTTTTTGTTTCCATTTTCAAAATAAAGCGCGAACGATTCGTTAAATTGTTAGATTGAAAATTTCGATGTTTGAGAGTTTAATGTCATGGGAATTTTAACGTTGTTTTTTGGTTATTTTATTTGAAATGTTCTTAATTTCATATTTTCATGGTTGGATTATATTTCGACCGAATTAAAAAGGCAGGCTTTGTATTCTTGTACAGAAAGATAAACTCGTATATATATATGTATATAACAAATAAATATGTGTTATTGAATTGTGTGTTTGTAATTTCAAATTAACAGCTTTGTACCAAATGTGAAAATGAAAGAGTAAACGGTACTAAAATCGAAAAATCTATTTTTAAATGTTTGTCTGTCAAGCTGTTCCGAATAATCTCTGGAAGGGCTGGGTCGATTTTAACGGGACTTCACTGGCAGCAGACTAATGATATAAGGAGTTACTGGGGTTACTTTTATTTCAACTAGCTGTGCCCAGCGGTGTTGTTGTAAAGGTACATACCGCGGGTAACAACCAGGGTCTCGGTTAGTCCATTAATACAAAATCAAATACAGAAATAAGTACCAACCCAGTAAGGCATGCTACACGCATGTTTTCCTTATGATAGTTGAAAATAACCAAGTAATAATACTTGTGAACTGATTCATTTATAGAAATGAGGTCATACAGCATTTAACTTTAAATTGCGTATAAACACACCATTTCCTACATAGCGATATTACAATATTAAGAAATAAGTGTTATTGGCTTTTTGCATAACGTTGTCAAATCGGGATTTTGAAGATTTTTAGGGTAAAAATTGGGATTCCTTTCGCAAAAACGGGACAAAGTAAAAAAAACCATTACGAATATGAGTGCATCAACCAATCAATCATTCAACAACCCATAATGTCCCAATACTGGGCCCGGGACTCCTCTCGGGAGAGGGTTAATGCCATACGTCCTCACGCTGGCCGAGTGCGGGTTGGGGACTGGCAACACAAGGTTGTGGCTACGTAATCTTGCCGTTGGCTGTTTATAAGCCGCCCAAAGGCCTCCAACTAAGCTTCACGACTGTTATCGTATGATAACAACCGGGAACGACTGCTTATCGTGACATACCCATCCCGGTTATGTTTTTCGAGTGTGTGTATGTATGTATATTTCTTTGGCACGCCCTCGAACCTAAACGCCTTGTTGTATTTTTATGTGAGTGGTGTCAATAGATTCGTCTTATTGGTGAGAGAGACACTGGGTACATAAAAACAACAAAATAAAAATAATATTTAAAAAAACTCTTCTTTTCAGTTCTTCAATGAATGTTGTAAACATGGCAGATATTGACGTAGTCCTGTTTTTTTTTATTTTAAATATTTCATTTCTTGTTTATTGCCTGTCAATTTTGTTGACGATAAAGCATTTTCACTATACACTTACACACACACACACACACACTTACACTTTGGAGTCCGGACAGTTATCCCCGAAAAGCGTTAAAATTTTGATTTAAATATCGGGGCGTCCCGACAAAAGCGTGATTTCTGGCAACGCTACCCCGGGAATCGATGCCCGGTAGGGCTAAAAGGTACTATTGGTACCGAAATACCTAACAACAGCCTGTAGTATGGAAGGTGATAGAATTGCACGCCCGTACCTCGGAATGCACATTAAGCCGTTGGTCCCGGTTGTCATGAACTTCTCCAACACAATGAGAGCATCCTCCGACTAGGCGAGGTGATGATGCCTGGCGGGCCACTGCCCAACGGATGTTGTATATATGTTAATCGGCGTGGGAATTTCTATTGTGCGATGCAGGATTGGTAGTTTCTTCGATTACTTTGTTACACCGTAGTTCAACGTATCTTCGGTAGATAGCGCTGTAATGTGTTTCTGTTGTTGCGTTGTATGTGGAAGTCGCCACATGGTAATCGTTATTGTCAGTCAGTATCCTCAAATATACTAACGACTAGTTCAATTCTTGAATTCAGTTCCCTCACAGGGTTGCAGGGCCGATGCTTTTCACACTTGGTGTATCCAGTTAAACAGAAGAGGAAATGTTTGCAAAGATATCTGTCACTCAAGATTTATTCCTAGTGCTAAAGTTGTATTTAAAAAGAAACCTGACATTGCGTTGCTAGGCACAGCTTTTCCATGACTAGTATCAACAGGACAGCCGGTCTTTAATCTACAATTTTGTTAAACTTTTTTTTCTCTCCTGGCAACAAAAGAGTGTTCAAAAAAAAGAAACAATTGGTCTATGGTCGCGTTAGTATCTCGTTACGTGAACACTTCACTTTTAATGCGTGTTTATGATTGTACCGCTTTCTAAACATATACAATGACATTTTAAAACTATTGTTTTAATTAGAGGTTGTTCTTTTATCTTCAGATTTATGTAATGATTTGTTCTTTTTGTCCGACTACGAAGCTAAAAAGAAGGGTACCAGTTTTGGCAGTCTATGCACGTATCTTCTACCGTAGCACCTAAAATACTGAACCTTGGTTATGTAGAAGGCTCGACCGGTGTGGTACTACCCTCGCACAGATGATCTACGTAAAAGGACATCGTTCGTACTGTCGTGTTTTGTTGGTGAGTGCTAAACCGGAGGCCCAATTGCCTGATCGACAGCATTAGCAGCATCCAAGAGTGGTGACATACTCGTTGTGAATGCAGAAAATGCAACAATGCGGCATGGTGACCCACGCCATGGCGGCCTATTGAAATATTTCCGCATCATTTCCAATATCACAATACTATTCACGACAGTTAACAAGTTAACTAAATAATAGTTGGGGGTTAGAAACACATCTGCATGTATTTATGACAGAGGAAATACTTGTATAAGTATTTCCTCTGTCATAACAAGAATGCGATGCATCATACAGGAAGCGCCGACATTGTGATACTCTATGTTGTCTGTGTCCAACTTGATAGGGTTGTCAGCATTTACGTTCAAATTCAAACTCAAAATCAATTTGTAGGCTTCGTGTAGGTCACTGTTGCTCCCCCATTTTCCTGCGTAAAATTCGGGTCAGGGACTCATCAATATGCGAATGTGGATTAGACGAAGGTAGTTTGGACCACATATTTTTTAATGCAAGAAAAACAATCCATCTTTGGACTTATATGGCTTTTTAAGTAACTTTAAGATCTCCACCCCTATTAATTTCTCTTCTCTTTTAATCTATTCATCGCCAGAACTCATTCAGGCGTTAATGACTTTCATACGTTGTAATTATATTAAACTTTAATCAGTTTTCCTTCTTCCTTCTTCACTTTGCTATCTTTGTTTTTTTTAACACATTTTTTTTAACCCTTTACATTCATATGTCATTGGCAGAATTGTCGACATCGGCACAGATAGCCATATCCAATAAAAAACTCAAAATCATTTAATCAATTAAGACACTAACTGACATATATGAACGTTAAATTGAAGCTACAGACAGTACAAGTACGGATAAGTTACAAATAAAGGGTGTCTTTTAGTTTTAAAACTGCTTACATATTATATACTGGCTTTTGCCTGCGGTCCCCAAGTGAAACCTATATCATATATATTCGATCGACACAGGCAGGCAGGGAATTTCAGTGTTTTCACCAAATTCACCTTGACAATAGAGTACATCTGGCGTCTGTTTGTGTCGATCTATGAGTTTTATCTGTAGCTTCAATTTAACGTTCATAAATGTCACTTGGTGTCTTAATTGAATAAGTGATTTTGAATTTGAATTTCCAGATTATACAAAACTGTTGTCCGACATTGGAATTGAACCTAATATCTCAGAGGAGCAGTTGTTTACGCTACTATAAGAGTACATCTGGCGTCTGTTTGTGTCGATCTATTATCTCAAATTAGCTTCAAATTAACGTTCATAAATGTCACTTAGTGTCTTAATTGAATGAATGACTTTGAATTTGAATACGTTGTCCGACATTGGAATTGAACCCAACACCTTAGCGGAACAGTTGCAAACGCTACCACTGCAATACTGAGGCAGTCAAAAATACTCGATTCTCTCCTATTTCTCGATTGATGGCATCCTATTGATAATTGACCTTCAGGAAGGCTAATGTAGACAATTGATGTTTCTTTTGTGATTAATTTATAAGTGCATTTGTGAATAGCAATTAATATTCAAACCAAAATAATTGAATGCACAGTTAGTTTAGTGGTTCAAGCGGTCAACCACACCGCTTTCTACTTCTGCACTGAGTGTTGGGGGTTCGAACCCCACATGGAACATAACTTTATGAGGTCCGTAGATAGTAGTAGATAACACTCGCATTGGGCTTCGTCTGTAATTATGATTGTTTTTAAGTGGAAATAAATAAATAAATAATTTAAAAAAAAAATCTAATGCCTCTGTGGCGCAGTGGTAGCGAATGCGACTGCTGTGCAAGGTCAAGTAGTCTCGGGTTCGATTCCCGAGTCGGGTCAAACGTTTGTATGATCTGCAAATATTAGTTTCGGAGCTTGGGTGTTTTCTATGTATAATATGTATGTATTTACAAAAAAAAAGTATAAAAGTATTAATACCCATAGTACATACAAGCTCTTCTTAGTTTAAAACTAGATGGCGCTGTGTGTCAGGTGGCCGAAATATTAAAATATTAAAAGTCGCACACTACACTTTATGGTCTTTCGTACCCAAAGTTGTATAGTAAACAGAATAATTCGAAGGACCAGATAATTTATCGTTTAAATTCAAATGAATTAACTATGTCAATGGCATTTTAATGGGTATTATATATATTTACTCATTGTCTTGTATATTATACGCTTGCAACTAATTGATATTTGTATTATGTTCGTGTTGTAAGTGTTTTTCTCGTTAACATCATAAAGATTCAAATATTTTTAACCGACTTCCTAAAAAAGAGGAAGTATTTTAAATTAGTTTTATAATTTTTATCTTTTCTCATATTATTCAGCCATTTAAGCGTTGAGAGTTATCTATGTAAAGTATTTTTTTACCTTCGAAGTGGTAAATAAATGTTTTTTAAACTCTCTTGGACTCCAGTGGGGGAGTAATCAATCCTATCTAATATATAAAATTCTCGTGTCACGGTGTTTTTAGTTAAACTCCTCCGAAATGGCTTAACCGATTCTCATAAAATTTTGTGTTTATACCGGGTAGGTCTCAGAATCGGATAACATCTATTTTTCAACCCCCTAATTCTTAAGGATAGATAAGTGTTTTTATTTTTATAGCAAAGCAACGTTATCGGTCAGCTAATTAATATTATAAACACGAAAGTTTATAAGTATGAATGGATAATAAGATTTGTTACTCTTTCACGTAAAAACTTCTGAATAGATTTTAATGAAACTCTACAATAATATAGCTTATACATAATCAATAACACATAGGGTATTACATGCCGCGATAAGCGACATATACGTTGGCGCGGGCAAATACTGATTGGCTCCGGATGGCGTAAGAAAGCGGTTCCCGGATCTTTCCCGTCTCAGGCGCAGAGTGGCACACCGTGTGGTTTTAGTCGGTTCGATTCCGACACACCGCCGCAAACCCCGGTGGGGTGAAGGCCCGAGGGGGTTTCCACACTTTAAAAAAAATAGGAAATACTGATTGTGTTCATCGCATAATATTTGTATTGATCTCACGACCTCTTTGTATAGCAGTCAAGATCTCAATGACTGGGCTACCAGTTCATACTTCTAATGAAGTTAGTTAAAACAGTCAAGTGATGGGAGGCCTATTTTGGTCTGCCTATCTTTAAATCGACAAAGTGTTGTTACCGTACGTTGGTAGTGACAAATAGCCCCGTCCGCTCGGATATTCAAGTTTTATGATGCTATTTATAACTTGACGTTCATAAATGTTGAATACACGGTTGGACTAGTGGTTTCAGTGGTCCGATCTGCCGCCGGCGAACCGGGCGGCGGAGGCGCACCTATCAGCGCCTCATGTCACCCTGAGTGTGGCCGCGGATGGGCGGGACGGGTTTTCCCCTCCATCCGCTTCACAGGCCAGCCGCGAGGGGGCGACGTTACGTGTATGCCGTACGTCGCCTGAATTGAGAGTGTATAACATCTAGACGGTGCCCGCTTCAGTGCGGGCAGGCGCTGGGAGGGGTCCGGATGGCGTAAGAAAGCGGTTCCCGGATCTCTCCCGTCTCAGGCGCAGAGTGGCACACCGTGGTGGTTTAGTGGGTAGTCTGGCGAGTCAGTCAGGAGTCCCACACAAAGAGAACCCCCTGTCCCCGCGGGGGGGGGAGGAAGACGAAGTGNGAGTGGCACACCGTGGTGGTTTAGTGGGTAGTCTGGCGAGTCAGTCAGGAGTCCCACACAAAGAGAACCCCCTGTCCCCGCGGGGGGGGGAGGAAGACGAAGTGCGTAAAGGCATTCCAAAAAAAAAATGGTTTCAGTGGTCGGGGGTCCGGATGGCGTAAGAAAGCGGTTCCCGGATCCGTGTGGTTTTAGTCGGTTCGATTCCGACACACCGCCCCGCCGCAAACCCCGATGGGGTGAAGGTTCGAGGGGGTTTCCACATGTAAAAAAAAAAGTGGTTTCAGTGGTCGCCATACCACTTCCTACTGCGCCAAGTGTTGTGGGTTCAAATCCTACATGGGACAACACTTTGTGTGATCCATAAATTGTTGTTCTAAGTCTGGGTGTACTTTGTGTCTGTTTCATGTATGTTTGTAAAGATCCCCGTGACACAGGAATGTATATTCCTAATGCGGGAGTTGTCAATTATAAAAAAAAAATTCTTTCGATATGCTGATGAAGAAACATTTTAGTATATACGACTGCTGTGCTAAGGACGCATGTTCCATTTCCGGTTCAGATTTTACAGATAATTTTACCCGCCGGACTTTGTAGCTAGAAGGCGCCGGCATTTCCTGAAACTCACTCTGGGATTAAGTCCGTAAACATCTGTACAAATATATAAAATCGGAGTGTCTGTTTGTAATATTAAAATATTCGCTTTTTTACAAAATGCATTAGTAATGAATGCAAGGCACATAGCCGAAAATAACTGTCTGTCTGTTTATTTCTTCCGGCTAATCTGTGGAACAGCTGGACCGATTTTGTAGGGAATTTCATTGGAAGATAGCTGACGTAATTCATTTCATTTATTTAATAAAAACAATGTAAGCTAACAGTTCATACACCAAGACGCTTACATCATCATCATCGTCATCAGCCTATCGCAGTCCACTGCTGGACACAGGCCTCTCCAATTTCACGCCACTTAGTTCGATCTATGGCTTCAGCTCCTGCCAGCCGTCTTGCGCAAATCATCGCTCCACCTGGCCTGTGGACGTCTTACACTACGTTTGCTGTGAGAGTGAAAGAACAGAGAGGGCACCTGTGTTTTCGCACACACCTGTGCTTTATAATATCTCCTTCGTAGTTAATTGGCCCTCGTGGTGGTAACCGGTTAGGAGAGCATCAATACATATATGTTAATATGTCCTCTAAACTTTTTAATTTTAACACAACCCACGTTCAGTATGAGATGAGTCAAATACAACGAAAAATATTTATTTAACAACTTAACGGCTGGAATGAAGTCATTGATATAACAAGCTGTATAATTTTTTTCTGTATGGTCTTGTATATATCTAATATATAAAATTCTTAAGTCACAGTTTTAGGGCTTGACCGATTTTTATGTTTTTTTTATGGAATAGCGGACAAACGAGCAGACGTATCGCGTGATGGTAAGCGATTATCGCCGCCCATGGACACCCGTAACACCAGAGGCGTCACAAGTGCGTTGCCGGCCTTGGGTGATGGGGAGAGGGATGAGGGAAAGGGTTGGATTATGGGCCTCCGGTATCGTCACTCACTCGGTGAAACACAGCGCAGGCGCTGTTTCACACCGGTTTTCTGTGAGGCCGTGGTATCACTCCGGTCGAGCCCGCCACGGTCATCATGTATATTCAGTAGGTATGAGAATAGGTTTATAACTAACTTCCCTAAGTGGGTTCAAAGGGTGGTTTATCCCAAAAAATATTTTTTGTTATTTATTTATTGTGTAGATTTAAAAAATATATTTAGTCCTAAATTTTTACCTTTCGGTAATTTAGAAAATATTCTTTAAAATAAATATGGCGGTACGATGTTCGCCGGGTCAACACGACAACAAGTACATATATATTATTTTTTTGTAAAAACATACGTATTATACATAGAAAAGACCCAAGCTTCGAAAAAATATATTTGCAGATCGTACCTCAATCACAGTAGTCGTACTGCCTCTGCGCCACAGAACCAGTCATAGGCAATGCATGCAATGTAGAAGAATAACTAAGCTGCTATGGTGTGGGTCACCATGATGCATTGTTGCATTGTCTGCATTCGCAATAAGTATGGTGACCACCACCATTGAATTTCGGCAAGCCTACTTTTAAAATGTAAAGATTTTACATAATCTTATTAAGTTAGAAACACGACACTTAAAAACAATCAGGGGAGTGGGCGTACTTTAAAAGAAATTTACAGTCAAATTATATACCTTTTTTATTAAAAAAAGAGAACTCCCGCATTTGGAATATAAATCCTGTGTCGCGGGGGACATACATAAAACGGACATAAAGTATCACACAAAGTGTGTACTGTACTATGTAGGATTTGAACCCACAATGCTTAGTGCAGTAGGAAGCGGCGTGGCGACTACATAAATCACTAGGCCAATCGTGCAGTTACAGTTTAAGAAATCGGTAGTTTTTTTTTCAAATTGAAGCCGCCCCCTCTCCCTCTGTCTTAAACAAGTTTGTTTAAAGAAACACGCACGGAATCGAACTTATGTTAAACAGATGTGTGCAACACGTGCTGTTCAAACATGTCTATTTCTAACTCACAACAACTTTGAATGAGCCCATTTTTTGCCTACGCAAGTACCCCACGTTGTGTGGGAACGCTGGCAAATTTACGTTACAACACTGAAGTTTGAATTCTTGAATTTAATGGTACGATAAACACATACCCGAATGTGGTGAGGTAAGAGCGTCACCACCCCTACTCACCCCGTGGGTGTCGTAAGAGCCAACTGAGGGGGCAAACTACCAGGACAACAGCTCTGCGAAGAGAAGGAACACTTGACACAAACAAATTCTATAACAAACTGTCTGGTCGTAGTATAGTGGTACTACCCTCTTCCAGAGAACCGACTTCAAGTGATAGCATTCGTGCCGGCGTGTTTCGTTGGTGAGTGCGAGACCGGAAGCCCAATGATGCTAAAGCACCTCAATAGGCCGCCATAGTGAGGGTCACTACTGGAGTATGGTGACCACTTCTCTATTCTGCTCATGCTTTCCATCAGGCGGAATATAGTCAGTCACTTTGGCAGGCTCATACATAAAAGTTTTCTATGAGATCCTGGTATCTATCTAGTCTAACTAGTTTCATAAGCATCAAATCATGGCTCTCCTACTTTCGACTTACCAAGTCATCTTATACGAGATGTGTTCAAAAAGTATCGCGAATTTTGAATTTACGCGGCATTATGTTGGTACATATGTCTCTCACTTATGCTGATAAGTTCGGCCATTTTGAATGTTCAGTTAATTGTTGACATCTGCTTTGCTTGCGCGTATTTTGGTTCGTCTTCGATTTTTACCTATTCAAATAAATTAACGAAGAGTTTGTATCAAATTTTGTGTGAAAAACGAAATTAAGTACGCGGATGCATTCCGAATGTTGACTGTGGCATACGGAGAAGCTACTTTGGACAAAAGCAACGTTTGTCGGTGGTACAAAATGTTTTCAGAAGGCCGAGAAGATGTGAACGACGAAAAGCGTGCCGAACGCCCGAGCACTTCAACAACAGACGAAATATTGATGAAGTGAAGAAAATGGCATTGGCCAATCGTCGAATCACCGTTAGAGAAATTGCCGAGGACCTAGGAATATCGATTGGTTCGTGCGATTCGATTTTAATCGATAATTTGGGCATGAGACGGGTCGCCGCAAAATTCGTGCCAAAATTGCTCAATTTCGATCAAAATCAACATCGCATGAACGATGCTAAAGAGATGTTGGAATCTGTCCGCGACTTTTTCTTGTTCCTGTGACTTTTTCTTGTTCCCGAAACTGAAGAGGCCCATGAAAGGACGACGCTACGCCACGATTGACGAGATAAAGACGGCATCGAATGAGGAGCTGAACAAGATGATTTTTTGAAGTGTTTCGAAGATTGGAAAAAACGTTGGCACAAGTGTATTATATCCCAGGGGGATTACTTTGAAGGGGACAAAATAGATATTCACGAATAAATAATTAGTTTTTTAAAATACACAAAATTCGCGATACTTTTTGAATACACTACGTACACAACGCCATCTAGACCTAGCTAAGCAGAGCTTATGTTACGGGTATTAGACACCTGATATAAACACATATATACTTTTTTTTGTAAATACATAAAGAAAGTACGCAAACTCTGAAACAAATATTTGCAAACATTTCTAGACCTCAAGACAGCAAGTCAATAATCCTGCCCTATTTATTGTATTTCGTAACCTTGTAACATAACCAAATGTAGATCGTAAATCATTCCACTTGTGATAGCATATCTTAAGTTGTATTTATCACAGATTAATTATATAAAGTATAACGTCAATGGGATGTTAACGGAAAATAATATAATATATTTATTTACCTACTCAGTGAGCTACTTGTTGACTTAACTTTGAGTTCCAACAACAACGGCGAGTCCGTCGTGAAGCAAAGCTGGTCTAAAATAAGTATAGAACAAGTTACTCTTCATATCATAAGCTATCTTCCAGAGAATAGTTCTTATACTTACCACAAGAAACTGGATCAAAACACGACTCTGGGTTCCAGGGGTTTTATTTTCAAAGGTGTACCTGGTTCCCCGACTTATAGTACTCGAGACGGTGTGCGGTTTTTGGTCTGTACGTTAGTGACATGCGAGGAGATTTCCGCACGAAAAGAAAAGATGAAAACCCGGCTGTTTAATAACTTTTGAAAAAATATATATATAACCTATGTCACTTTGGTCATTATTAAGATTCTAATAATACCTCATGCGTTAAAATCGGTTCGGTAGTAATGACGCTACGGTGGAATATACATAGAGTGCCAAAAAAGTCTACCCTTCCATTTATCTTCACCGCAGTCGGATAAAAATATTATATGTTGCGAAATATGTATACATGAAGGCATTAATACTATGACCTTGTAACCTTGAATGGTTTTCCTGTAACTTAACCTAATTATATAGTCAGTAACAAGCGAACAAGGAAGAAGGAATTACTGTTTGTGACCATACTGTGTTTGTCCATTGAGAGGGAGTATTAATGGCGAATATAACCATGATATTATATCATAAAAAAGTATATTGAATACTAAATACTTGTCTACGTGAAAAGGTAATACAAAATGGTTTGAATTTTTATATTTTAAATAAATTAACAAGGCGTTTAACCTACGGAACATGCTTTTTTTTGACGAATTGGAAATACCTTAAGATCTGAGGACCCAGGTATGTGGTGATTCCACTGAAAACCACCTCTGCAGCCGGTCTGAGGAGGATCGGGTCCATGTTATCACAGACCCCCCCCCCCAGGAACGACGCCGCATATATTTTTAAACTTTATCTTAGGGAAACCTACCCCTTGCCTGCCCAATCGTTATATGTTTCGGTTTAATCGCTGTTTTGCAACCCCTATCGCTAACCGCATCAATTAATCAGCTACCAGAGGTCCCCAATCTCCGGCAGGCTGCGGCCCAGTCGACGACAGATGTCGCCCTCTCCCAATCCCTCACAGAAAGAGACCACTGCGTCCCAGCCCTCCTCACCCGCCAGTTATGCAGCAATTTCGCATTATAATATAAGTACGTACAGTATGTATTGTTTCTAATCACCGAGGGTAAGCAACGATGGCGCAGTCAGTACCTGGATGGGTGACCGCTAGTGGCATGTTACCATGAGCGTCTCCGTGATTCGGAGGTCACGTTAAGCAGTCGGTCCCGGTTGTTATCATACGATAACAGTCGTGAAGCTTAGTTGGAGGCCTTCGGGCGGCTTAAAAACATCCAACGGCAAGATTTACGTATCCACATCGTATTCTTGCCAGTCCCCAACCCGCACTTGGCCAGCGTGGGGATGTATGGCCTTAACCCTCTCCTGAGAGGAGACCCGAGCCCAGCAGTGGGACATTATGGGTTGTTGATTCATTGACGTACAGTACATAGATATACATTTCTACACTCGAAAATATAACCACCTTTCTGACTTAGATGGGTATATATAATATAAAATAAACTCAAACAGACACTCAGCGTTTATATTTGACCTAGTTCCCTGTTTCTATTAAATAATTGCTTAAGATAAGCAAGTATTCGCTTAAAGGTCGGCATTCGACCGTATTTTATTTAATATATCAATAACAATAAGCTTTGTCGAAAGTATGAATAAAAACATTGTTTTAGTTTGAGCCTTGAGCACGAACATTACGTCAGCGGTTATGTATATTTGTATAAGTTACAGTGTGGTCACGGAATAAGCCTACGGAGTGTGACCACCCCTATTCACCCCGTGGGGTCGTAAGAGCCGGCCGAGGGACAAACTACCAGGACAACAGCACTGCAAGGAGAAGGAACACTTGACACCAAGTCTATACTAACCCGCCTGAACAGCGGACATTTGTATATAATTACATACAGTACATATTGTAAGAAAACCAACTTTTTGTTATGTATTATATAGCTGTTTTTGATGATAAAGATTTTGAAAGAAAATAACATTGTTTTTTTGTTTTATAAAGTATTAGCTACTGTCCGCGATTACACCCGTGTATGTGTCGGTTATCGCGGCATATAGTAGCCTATTTGTTATTCTGATATATAAGCTATAATAGTGTAAAGTTTCATTAAAATCTGTTGAGTAGTTTTTACGTGAAAGAGTAACAAACATCCATATAAATAAGTATGGATTACTTACTAACTTTAGCGTTCATAATATTAGTGGGATATATGTATTTATATCGATTGTCTAGTACCCATAACACAAGTTCTGCTTATCTTGAGGTTAGGTGGCGTTGTATATTAGATGTCCGAAATCTTTATTTATTATAAAATCGAAAGGTACTCTGTCTGTCTGTCATGCTTTCGCGGCTAAACCGTACCCATATCCATGAAATTTGGCAAGGCGATACTTTGATTCTTGAGTAAGGATATAGCCCACTCTTTACTGTGATAACCGACATACACGCAGAACCGCGGGCTAAAGTTAGCTACATGTAGTTCTATTTGTTTTCCGCTCATCATCTTCCTAGCCTTTATTATTCCCAAGATTTGGGTTCGGCCATTAGTTCAACCGGTTATACCTGAATATCAGTTTTTACACGGAGCGACTGGCATCGGACCTCCGCAACCCTGAGGGTGAACTAGAATCATGGGTTGAACTAGTCGTTAGTCGTCAGTATATTTTTGTTCGAGAGGGTGCTCTCTGCCCGCATCGTCCGGCACCTCAGCGAGGTGGGCCCAGACCTGTCGGACGCCCAATTCGGGTTCCGAGAGGGGCGTTCGACGGTCGATGCCGTGGTGCGCCTGTGGGCCGTGACCGAAGAGGCGGTGAGCTGTGGCGGCGTGGTGTTGGCGGTGTCTCTGGACATCGCCAACGCCTTTAATAGTCTGCCATTCAGCTGCATCAGGGAAGCACTCCGCTACCACGGGGTGCCAGAGTACCTGAGGCGGCTGGTGGCAGACTATTTGGAGGAGCGTACCGTCGTGTACGAGGATCGAGATGGCGCCTTGAGACGGCGACCCATGTCGTGCGGCGTTCCGCAGGGGTCTGTCCTTGGACCACTCCTGTGGAACGTGGGGTACGACTGGGTCCTTCGCGAGCGTCTCCCCTCCGGGCTGGGCGTAATTTGTTACGCCGATGACAC
>PKRV01001967.1:119685-138898 GCA_003709505.1 Hyphantria cunea
TCAAAGAAAAAAAAAAAAAAAAAAAGTCGTCAGTATATTTGAGGGCACTGACTTCCCAGTAACGATTGCCATAGATCTTCATAACAACCGGGACCGACGGCTATCATATACATATATCGGCATATCCATGCTGCATTTTTCTTTTTCGCATTGAGAATGGTGACCACCACTCTTGGATTCTGCTCATGCTTTCCACCAGGGAGGGCAGAGTCATTTTGGCAGCTTAAACACAAAAAAAAAACGAAATTAAATTGTCTAATCTAAAACCTATAAATTCATTTATGTTATCACAATCGTGTATCCTTCTTAACCTTGCGGGTTTATTTACTATGAGCTCAGCGCTTTAATTGATGCTGCAGCAATCCATCACTATAGGAACAACCTTCGAATTAAAGATCTCAGTTTAGCGAGTACCCACTGCTCCTGAATGAATGCCATTCAAAGAGCGCCAAACGTCTCGGTCTTGGGCTGCCTGCGTCCGCCGTCCGACTCTAGTATGACTATTTCGAGTTTCTAATTTTTACCAAGTTCCATATATCTGTTAGTTTCTTATTTTACCTTCTAAGGGATGAAATTTCTGAAAATTCCTTTCTTAAAGGTGCTTACGGTATAAAAAATCAGTTATCAAAATGTCGAGGCTCTTCTTTGATGAATGATTCAGTAAGAGTATGTAAGTTGTTGAATGACGGGTGAAGATGTCCCAATTTAAAGCCCCACATGAGATTGCGTTTGGCATTGTGTCTTTAGTAGGTATGTGTTTTGTATTCATAGAATATACTGTACATAAGTTTATATGGAGTTTTATGATTGGCAACCTTAATCTAGAGATACCTTGGGCCGCAGCTAGTAGTTACTATAAAAATATATTACACTGAATAAACTTCAATTATTTAAAGAAATAACACGTTCATTATAAAATGCCGCAAAATATTTAGCAAATATTATAAATACCAATTACTTTACGGGCCCCTAAAAACTAAGCGATAACTCGCTCAAACCTCTTTAGTCATCGGCTGACGCTTGCCGCGCGCGGTCGCCGCGTTTTTGTTTATGCCCCAAACGTTCGGAAGCAGTGATTTTTTTTTCAACAATTCAAATTTAGAACGACGGTTTTTTTTCTCGAATGGTGTGATTATTTTTTAATTTTTGTTATTTCATCGTGAAAAGTGTTTGTATATGAATTTATTATTTAATGTGGGTCTAAGAATACGTGTGTGTACAAAGTGTGGCATTTTTGCAAGCTTTCACCTGGATTGATGAGTGCAGCGCTAATTTCCTTTTCGGATGTCACTGGCCTTGTCTGTTGGATTCGTGTTTAGTTTTTGTTTTTTAAAAGTTGCAACGCGTTATTTCTGAACGAATTTTACTTTGACAGCTATTTTGACAAGTTTTTTTTTTCTAGGCACTGATATTTTGTATAATTGCTGTTTAGTGATAGTTATGTATAATTTTAGTATGTTTTTATGAAGGTATATAACTTATTTGCTGAATTCGTTTTTAATTACATCATCAGCTAAATTAAACACCATATGTAGATATGTATGTGTATGGCATTATTAAGAATAGCACGACAAAAAATGTTATAAAAACTGCTTATCTATTTAACGCCAGCAGCTGTTTGAATATTTGCGTAAAGAGCGTTATTTAACCGAGTTCAAAAAGGGGAGGTTTGAATTTAGACTTATTGTACTTTATGTAATAATATCCTCATATATTACACACCACTATCTGTTCCCAAACTTGACAGAGCTGGTACTGTATTAACCAGACTGCTGATATACATACTTATATATTACTCAATACAAAGGTGGTACTCATAGCCCAGTTGCACTCGGTGATTAGAAATAATCACCGAGGGTAAGTAACGACGGCGCGGTCAGTACCTAGATGGGTGACCGCTGGTGGTATGTTACCATGAGTATTGGTCCATGTGCCGCGGTAATCGCTTACCAGCAGGCGATACATCCGATCTATTGCCCGCTATTCCATCAAAAAAAACGAATCTACGACCTTGGCTCAATATGATCATATGCAATTTGTGCAATTGTATATCTAATCTAATCTAAAATAGATTATGAAGGTCCCTCTCCTCTTCATACTTCAGGCTACATTCGAACTCCACTTTTAACTCTATAGTTGCAAAGCGAAGGTGGTCGCTTACCATCACTTACCCCGTGTATAATTTTTCCCTATATCACAAAAGAAGAAAATATATTTATTGTTCTTTTAATACATTATCACTCCTTACAAGAGTACTGATAACCGCTTACCAAGAGATAGACAAAGTATTAATATATTAATTTTAATCTATTAAATATTATTTATTCAAAGATCTACTAGTTTTCGAGGCGCTCATAGCCTAGTTGCACTCGGTGAATAGAAGCAATGACGGCGCAGTCAGCACCTGGACGGGTGACCGCTGGTGGCATGTTACCATGAGCGTCTCCGTGATTCGTAGGTCACGTTAAGCAGTCGGTCCCGGTTGTTATCATACGATAACAGTCGTGAAGCTTAGTTGGAGGCCTTTGGGCGGCTTGAAAACATCCAACATATATATTAATCTAAAAATGATTAGTGCGATATCTGTCAAACACAAAGCTAGCATATTCTGTGTTCTTGAGTTCTATAACATAATGTCATCTTAAACCGGCCGCTAAACCCTGGTGGGGTGAAGGCCCGAGGGGGTTTCCACACGTAAAAAAAAAAAAAAAGAAACAGTCGGTCCCGGTTGTCAGTCTTGAAGTTTTTGGAGGCCTTCGGGCGGCTTAAAAACATCCAACGGCAAGATGACCTAGCCACAACGTTGTGTTGCCAGTCCCCAACCCGCACTTGGCCAGCGTGGGGACGTATGGCCTTAACCCTCTTCTGAGAGGAGACCCGAGCCCTGCAGTGGGACATTATGGGTTGTTGATTGATTGACTAGTTTTCGCACGCGGCTCCACTCCCGTATAAGTTAGTTATCTCGTTAAAGAGTGGCTCATATCCTTCTTCAAGACTCAGAGTATCTCCATACCAAAATTCATAGAAATCGGTGCAACATGTCAGCTGTTAAAACGTAACAAATAGTGTTACTTTCAAATCTAAACATCTATACAAATAAATAAAATTGGAGTGACTGTTTGCAATATTGTATAATAATATCTCTTTATATAATAATAACCATTTTTTACTAAATACATGTTTGTATACTCGGTACATATACCAAAACTACTTTATGTGCACGGCTCCGCCCGCGTATATGTCGGTTATCGCGACAAATAGTAGCCTATGTGTTATTCTAATGTATCAGCTATATTATTGTAAAGTTTCATCCAAATCTATAGAGTACTTTTTACGTGAAACAAACATCCATGTATACAAACTTTCGCGTTTGTAATATTAGTTGGATAACATTTATTTTTTATTAACACCAAATGTTGTCTATCCGTCTGTCTGTTCCGGGTAATCTCTAGAACGGCTGGACCGATTTCGACGAGACTTTCACTGACATATAGCTGATGATATACCGATAGTTAACTACAAACGAGAGTAGCAGGGCTCAGCTAGTTTAAATTTTAGTATAGATTTTCATATACGCAGTATTGCTCTCACAATTAAGACGAATCTAACGGCACCTCAAACGTAATCATCAAGCTGTTTGGGTCATAGAGCGTGTCAAACAAGTATACATACATTCAAAAACATAACTCTTTCTGGCGCAATCGGCCAAACCAATCGTGCTCATATAGCTATTAATAATAATAAAACTTATATATGAAACGTCAGTGGCCTGAGGTCAAAATGGCTATGAAATTCAATAATTATTACCACTATTAAATATAGTAATTATACCGTTTAGTAACAAATTAACCGACCCGACTAAAAGGAAGGTTAATATTTTTGACAGTAAGTATATATGTTCCACTGTGGCGTCTAAAGTACTGAATCGATTTTAATGAATGAGATGTCAATAGATTGGGGATAATGCTGTTAAGGGTGGTTGGTTTTTCTATGATTCAGCCGCGAGGGGGCGACGTTACGCGTGTGCCGTACGTCGCCTAAATTGAGAGAGTTAACCAGCAGACGGAGCCCGCTTCATTGGGGGCGGGCGCTGGGAGGGGTCCGGATGGCGTAAGAAAGCGGTTCCCGGGTACCTCCCGTCTCAGGCGCAGAGTGGCACACCGTGTGGTTTTAGTCGGTTCGATTTAGACACACCGCCCCGCCGCGAACCCCGGTGGGGTGGAGGCCCGAGGGGGTTTCCACAAGTAAAAAAAAAAGGCTTTCTATGATTGGTCGTGACCTAATGCATAACACCAAGTTACTCATGTACAATAATTATTAATCATAGTAGATATTATCTATTAGATGACTGTGCTAGCGACCCGGCCCGACTGCCGGAAGTCTTTGAAATTCTCGGAGCTTTTCTTCTCTGATATATCTACAATTACAATCAATTGACACCCAAATCTATGGATTGGGGTGTCAATTGATTGATCCATGGTGCCAATGTTGGGATGTTTCTGATTTCTAGTCGATGTTATGGGTGGTGGTACTTACGATCAGGAAACCTGTCTTCTCGTTTGCTTGTTTTTTTTAGATTACTTTTTGGCTCCAAACTCCTTAATTTTGTGTTTTTTTTTTAATTTTGATGTACCCAGTTTCACCCTTACGACGAAGACGATTCTATTGACACCACTCACATAAAAATACGACAAAAAACGGCTTTAGGGCTTGCCAAAGAAATATACATACATACATATACTCGAAAAACATAACCCTCCTTCTTTCGCAGTCGGGTAAAAAGAAACGTCGACGAAGTTACTTGTGTTAACTAGTACCTATGATATTAAAATACTAAACAATAACACACTCCTTATAAATAACATAGATATCTTACACTCAAACATTGAAATAATTACCACCACATAATGAGAATCGAACTTAAGACCTTTCAGTCAGAAGTTAGACTCACCAACCACAAAACCACCAGTCGTTTTTTTACTTCAAAACTATTAATTTACAAAATATTACCATGTTTGTTACATGCATTAGGTAGTATGATACCTGAGATAAGATCGATAAGCGAATATCTTCTGTGATAAACGTTATCACACATAGTGACGTCATTGGGGTATCAAATCTTAATAAGGATGATAGATATCATTTATATACCTGGTGTTAATTTAAAAATAAAGATTTCTCTTTCACCGACTCCAAAAAGGAAGAGGTTATAAATCCGACTGTTTTTGAAGTGAAACTTCTTTAGGCGCATGAGGGTAAAATTTTTACAAATGTAACGTCACGCAAGTATGCAACGGAAGTGTCGAAAAAGAGAGAGAGAGAGCGATCGAGACCGATTGAGAGAGAGTAAGACAGGGCGAACGTAGCATGCAGCAACTAGCGATGGAGTGAGAGTAGGGAGCAAGCAAGTGAGAAAGATCGAGGGAAAAAGTGAGATAGAGCGATTGTCGTATCACGCACAGTGCCATGGAGCAAGAGGTGGGAGAGAGCTAAGAAGTCTCACTTCTGACATGTGTACTTTATCCGCACGCACTTTTTTTTTATATTCGTTACCTCAGAACCTTCGACTGGGTGAATCGATTTTGATGATTCTTTTTCTATTTGAAAGCTGTCCCATTCAATATGACCCTATACTTGATGTGGGTTAATAAATGGTTATTATTAAATAGGCAACTCGTTTATAAGGAATACAATATACATCCTGTGACGCGGGGCACTTTACAAACATACATAAAATGGACACAGTGAATTGAGTTAGGTTAGGTTGCTGTGCCTTATGCCGGCCGTCGTACGGTCCATGGCCGGCGGCGAGAGCAGTTTTACCGCGGTCGCGACCTTCTGCGAGGAAGTCATCTCGCAGAAGGAGGCGGCGGAGAAGGCCCAGGAGGGCGACCTCCACTCGGACCCGATCCGCCGCCGGCGAAACGGGCGGCGGAGGCGCGCCTATCAGCGCCTCATGCCGCCTTGAGTGTGGTCGCGGATGGGAGGAACGGGTTTTCCCCCCCATCCGCTTCACAGGCCACCTGCGAGGGGGCGACGTTACGCGTGTGCCGTACGTCGCCTTAATTGAGAGTTTATCATCAGACAACGGAGCGGGCAGGTGCTGGGAGGGATCCGGATGGCGTAAGAAAGCGGTTCCCGGATCCCTCCCGTCTCAGGCGCAGAGTGGCACACCGTGGTGGTTTAGTGGGTAGTCTGGCGAGTCAGTCAGGAGTCCCACACGTAGCGAACCACCTGTCCCCGCGGGGGGGGGGGGAGCGAAGTGCGTAAACGCATTCAACCACGTAAAAAAAAAACTTGCTGTGCCTAGTCGTTGTGCTTATTTGCCACTTTAATAGTATAAAATGAAATTGAACTACAATTTCGCGTGTTACTAAAACGACACCTGCGTCTTTATCGATAATAAATAAATGGAAAACAATATGAAGTGTTTCTTAAGACTTGTTGTTGACCAACCTCCTCTTATTGTGTACTAGCTTTTGTGTGCGTGTTTGTCGGTTATCGCAGTAAAGACTACCCTATATCATTCCTCAAGAATCAAAGTACCACCATTACAAATTTCATTGAAATCGGTGCAGCGGTTTGGCAGTGAAAGCAAGACTGACAGATAGAGTTACTTTGTCTTTTATAAGCATGGCCTTAAACCTCTTCTGAAAGGAGACCCGAGCCCAGAAGTGGGACATGATTGGTTGTTGATTTGTAAGTATGGATTGCTAAATAATAATACATTGGCGTCCGTGTGGTGACGGGCTAAGAATGCTGTTTCCCTCTCCTGTTCACCCCGTGGGTATCGTAAGAGCCGGCTGAGGGACAAACTACCAGGTCAACAGCACTGCAAGGAGAAGGAACACTTGACAGAAGCTCTATACCAATCTTCTACGGAGAAATTTATGCCCAGCAGTAATAGCAGCACCGCCTTGCGGTTGAAGTATTCAACTGCCAATCAAGAGGTCAAAGCCCGGGTCTGGCCAAAAAGTGTTTTTGAGTTTTTCTGTTTATATAAATACTTAATAACAGTATGGAGTTTGGAAATTGGGGTCTGAATCTCCGTGCCTCAGAAAACATGTAAAGCTGTCGGTTCTGTACCTGATCTCTCCCCGATCGTGTCGGTTAACCGTCCCATTGGGTTATGAGAGAGAAAGAGGGAACAGAGAGTGCATCTGTGTATGCGCATATACTTGTGCACTATAATATCTCTAGCGTAATTGGCTGGTCTCCGTTGAGACTGGCCGCCGTGGCCGTAATCGGCTAAGAAAACATCATTAAAACCAAATGATTATTGATAACCTAAGTGCGGCTTATAGTTATTGAGCTAGAAATTTTAGTGTTTCCATCGGATTACCACCAAGTGGGACAACGGTAACAGCTAAACTGATAACTAATTAAATACAAAATGTTAGTAGGTAACTACTACATATTACGCTTAGGAGATGCCACTAAACGCGTTACGAATAACAAGAAAAACAAATATTTGAATTAGGAACACGCTTCTGGGCACNAAAAAAAAAAAAAAAAAAGGAACACGCTTCTCAGCTATATTTCCTTTACAATAACGAGCCATAGACACTCCCGCCAAAAAAAGTCCACAGATAAAAAAACATAAATTATTCAATTTGCGTCCGCCATTTTTACAACTGTCTGCTAAGGCTTGGTACAGAATGATGATAGCAGTAAGTGGTTTTGTTTCCATAAATATCTGAATTTTAACACGTTCCTTATTAATTCAGTAAACTTGTTATTTAATGGTTGGTATTTTGTTATTGAAATTTATATATTTGTTATGGAATCGAGAGTGGAATTTTTGATTATGGGTTATAAAATATATTTTTTAAAAAAGCTTTTCTTAATTAATGTTTTGTTTAATTTTATCATTAGTGAACTTGTCAAAATGTATTGAATATTTAATTCTTATTTCTTTATTTATTTTACGTTGGAATACATCATTATCATCATCATCAAGAATAGATAATGATCAGTGGTTAAGAATTTGTTAGTGACCTCCCGGTTTCTTTTAAGGGGCGGAAGGGCAATCATCACGCGACGTGACCAATAGGAGCGGCGTTTCAGTTTAAAATGTTTAAAAATCGGCGAAAAAATATTTCTTTTGAGAGCTTCCATTGCGTGCACTGTGTAAATGGTTAAAGATTACCGAGAATAATGTGAGAGGCGCTCATAGCCCAGTTGCACTCGGTGATTAGAAACAATCATCGAGGGTAAGCAACGATGGCGCGGTCAGTACCTGGATGGGTGACCGCTGGTGGCATGTTACCATGAGCGTCTCCGTGATTCGGAGGTCACGTTAAGCAGTCGGTCCCGGTTCTTATCATACGATAACAGTCGTGAAGCTTAGTTGGAGGCCTTCGAGCGGCTTAAAAACATCCAACGGCAAGATTTACGTAGCCACAACGTATTCTTGCCAGTCCCCAACCCGCACTTGGCCAGCGTGGGGACGTATGGCCTTAACCCTCTCCTGAGAGGAGACCCGAGCCCAGCAGTAGGACATTATGGGTTGTTGATTGTTTGTTTGAGAATAATGTATGGAATAAACGTTTCCCTTGAAAAGATTTCAAACAAGTGATGAATTATTAAAAAAAATCCGTCTGCGTATATTTTTTTTTATTTGTATCCAGTGTCACTCTCACGACTAAGACGAATCTATTGGCATGACACCAATCACATAAAAATACGACACGCCGTTTAGGCTCTAGGGATTGCCGAAGAAATATACACAAATACATACACTCCATAGTTCTCCTTCTTTCGCAGTCGGGTAAAAAGTCCGATACAGCATTTGTCTACCTGTAAAGGTAGGCTCATTATAACCATTTTAAGGTAAACAAATTCGTTTCTGCGGTATAAGATCACGCAGACGGAAGCTGCATGGGTCTTGGGTCACAATAATATGTATTTAGAAATAAATAGCATGTTTATCAATAGTCTAGTCACAGGCCCTGTGTAGTTTGATATCGGACGGCAGTGTAAGAACCGTGTGAAGTGATTATAAATGTATGTTTACCTCATTTGCATTACCTAAATCGCTGAACCACTTCTAGATCTTTTTCATTACACCTTGAAATGTCCTTTGGAAATGAATTGTGTGAGAACTATAATTGTTTACACGATCCTCATGACAATGCCAATGGCGTTTTAAATGAAAACAATATTTGAACGAATTTAAATGTTTGATGACGTCATCATCCTCCACCATCACCCATCAAGGAGGTTTTGGCGTACTATACCTATGTATAGGGATTGTTTCACAGTTCTCTTGAAGATCTCTTCATGTTCTCCTTCGAAGTTTGCACCCTTAGTCGGCTCTTACTATACCCATGGAGTGAATAGAGGTGGTGATACTCCGTATTCATAATAGGTACGATTTTAAATATTGTTGTATGATGTTCGGAAGTATCTCCTATTGTCAAAAACAGTTATATTTCTACAAAAAATAAAGTTTTAGTAAGAAAAAATTGCGATTTAAACTTTTAAGTTTGAAATTCACGAGAAAACGCTCGGTGGTGTCATGGCGTCTGTTTGTGTAAGGCGTGACGTCATCCTCTGTTAACAAATGGCAATTATAGCTCTTAAAAACAGTAAAATGATCGTCGATCATATCCGAACAAAGTGACCTTTATACATAAGTGACGTAAGTCGCTCTGATTGGTGTTCAACTTTTGTTTAATTTTTTAATTTTTATACTCTATGTACCCCATTTCACCAGATAAATACATTATTTTAGTAGTTCTTGGGTTTTGTGATCATGGCTTTTGATCCGTTGCTCGTGATAGGATATATTTTCTCATAGATTTTGTGTATATAAATTATAATCCGGAACGCACTTATGACTTGACTTTTCAGTTATAAGTATCTATTAATGTCGTTAATCAATATCCATCAGATAAAATAAATGAATATAAATATTTCGGACATCTGAAACACACGCCATCTAGTCCCAAACTAAACAGAGCTTGTATTATGGATACTGAAAACTGATTTTTATGTAAATATATTCATAGAAAACATCCAAACACCGAAATAAATATTTGTACATCATACAAACATTTTGTCCGATTCGGTAATCGAATCAAAGACCTTAAGCAAAGCAGACGCATAAGCAGTCCCGTGACCACGACCCGATTTGACCCATTTGCTGATTAGTCCCCCATGTTTTTAAAAAAATATAAATACTAAGACTATTATCATTCAGTCATGTCTTCTTAGGAGCTAGTTTTTTGTAAACTTTCGTAACAATTCAAAGGTCAAATAGTCGGAAAACCGGTTTAAATTAAAACTAACAACTCGAATGGCGGGACTGTCTTTATAGATTCACAAAAAATATATTGAAAGCAAGTTACTAGTATCGTTTAACTTGTAATGTGATATTAAAGATATGTTAGAGATTTCGGTCGTGTTAATTATAATATTAATAGTTTTTACACCATCAGACCACCTGGCGACTATTGTGTTTGAGGTCTTGAGGACACCGGCCTCAGTCTCTCTATAGAACTTCTATATTACTTAGTACTCAGGTTGGTGGCAGTCGCTACAATTAACAAATATAAGTCCAGCCGTATCATAGCAGTTAAAGGCGATTCCAAGGTTTCGACTGCCTCGGTGGCACCGTGGTAGCGTACGCGACTGTTGTGCAGAAGATCTCCGGTTCAAATCCTGGGACGGACCAAATGTTTGTGTGATCAACAAATATTTATTACGGAGTTTGGGTGTTTTCTATGTATATTATTTATGTATGTATTTATTTAAAAAAATCTTTGTGCCTGTTTGGGTGTTCTAATATGGGAATGATGTGACTTGTGCTTGAAAAATTGTTTCTACCATCAAACCTACCATTAGGTGGCCTTTCTCATCATTTTTTAGAAGATTACAAGTTTTAAAGAGCCCGCAACAGCAACAGCTCAATATAAGTCGGCTCGCATATTTCTTAGCTAATTAAAAAAACAATTAAATTACTGTAAGTGAACGTGACGATACTTAAAAACAATTTAAGCGTCTGTCTGTTTATCTATTGTGAGTCATTAGTCGTTACAAAGTTCTTTATCTCAAGTATTTATACTATCACAAGCGAGTTCGTCTGCGTTTCTTGAAGTAAATAA
Source organism: Hyphantria cunea (assembly GCA_003709505.1). NCBI lineage: Eukaryota > Metazoa > Arthropoda > Insecta > Lepidoptera > Erebidae > Hyphantria > Hyphantria cunea. Next base: position 130,794 of record PKRV01001967.1, read on the forward strand.
TTTTATCCCGTTTTTACAATATTTATGACCAGCTCTTAATGGTTGAAGCGTGATGTTATGTATTGTATAGCCTTCCTCTCTAAATGGGATATCCAAAGATAGTTCAATCAATCAATCAAACAACAACCCATAATGTCCCACTGCTGGTCTCGGGTCTCCTCTCAGGAGAGGGTTAAGGCCATACGTCCCCACGCTGGCCAAGTGCGGGTTGGGGACTGGCAAGAATACGTTAAAACAACAAACAAACAACAACCCATAATGTCCCACTGCTGGGCTCGGGTCTCCTCTCAGGAGAGGGTTAAGGCCATACGTCCCCACGCTGGCCAAGTGCGGGTTGGGGACTGGCAAGAATACGTTAAAACAACAAACAAACAACAACCCATAATGTCCCACTGCTGGGCTCGGGTCTCCTCTCAGGAGAGGGTTAAGGCCATACGTCCCCACGCTGGCCAAGTGCGGGTTGGGGACTGGCAAGAATACGTTGTGCCTACGTAAATCTTGGGGTTGGATGTTTTCAAGCCGCCCGAAGGCCTCCAACTAAGCTTCACGACTGTTATCGTATGATAACAACCGGGACCGACTGCTTAACGTGACCTCCGAATCATGGAGATGCTCATGGTAACATGCCACCAGCGGTCACCCATCCAGGTACTGACCGCGCCGTAGTTGTTTCCCCTTGGTGATTGTTTCTAATCATCGAGTGCAACTGGGCTATGAGCGCCTCAAAGATAGTTTAACAAGGTAAAAATTCAAACTCTGAATTGAAAATTAGAGCCAAAAAAAAACACAAATACTCTCAAAACATTATATTTTTATTATTATCAAGTCTGCTTTGATTATATACAAATCACCCAAGCTATACCATAGACACTCCCGCGGTTACAAAAAAGCACAGATAAAAAACGTAAGATTATTCAATCCGCATCCGCCATTTTTACAACCGTCTCTCTTTAACCCTCGTACACATTAGCCATTATTTACAACTGTTGTATCTTATTAGTTTTATTTTCAACTGGTTAAGGAGAAGAATCGAAATTTGTTTTATTTTCGTCTTTTATGAATCGATTTCAGTAGATTCAGTAGGTTGTACTCAATTAGGCTTATTTAAATTTGAAAAAGAGAGATTACATTTAGACTGACTATATCTATTGTATCTTGTATCTATATTGATCATTCACACATAATCGATATCTAAAAAAAGAGGTACGAGCTACAGAAAAGTAGAATTACGAGAGAAGTTTTAATTTTTATCACCGTCGCTGTTTTTTTCACTTTCTTCTGGTCCATTCAAAATGATTTACTCATTTTCATACATAACTATTCAAAAACATGACGACTGCGCGTGTGCTATAGGGTAGAGCTACGTCATTTAGTCATTAGTCACTTTCTAAACGAGTTTATCAGGAAGAAACAGTCAGTGAACTGATTTAAGTCAGATGAAGTGTGGGTCACCATGCTATATTGTCCTTCTTCGCATTGAGGATGGTGACCACCACTCTTGGATTCTGCTCATGCTTTCCACCAGGCAGGGCAGAGTCATTTTGGCAGCTTATACATAAAAAAAAACTGCGTCTTCTTCATTCAGCGTTCTGTATCTCTGTACCAAATTAGCGAAGCATGATACTCCCTAGCATCGAACCTTAAGACACTACGGTACATTTACGGTTAATTGCCGTATTCTTATATTACTGGAGTCCGAAACTTTGTGTTATGAATAATTTGTTTGTGCCAATAATCATCATAAAGTTTGTTTGTAAGTGGACTTGAGCACGCAAATTGTGCTACGCTTGCTAGAATAACTGTGAAAAAGGCATTATTAGCTATGTATTGGACTTTGGATTAATCAATTATATTGTTGTTTTTCACTGACAGACTGAAGTTATAAAAGTTTTTCTTACCTTCAAGAGTTTTAAATGATAATAAATCAGTCTCTTGATGATGCAGTATCGTTTTTGGTTTACCATCTTACTTTCTACGAAATCATAACTACAAATTGAAAATAACGAACAAAAGCGTAAGGAAAATCGAAATATGTGAGAAAATCATTAATAGTTTTAGATTTGAATGCTACAACATCGATAGCCTTGTGATCATTAGCTTTAATAGTTTTCTCTCAAAAATGTTACAGAGAAAACTATTAAAGCTAATTTTAATAGTTTTCTCTGTAACATTTTTGAACAGTAAATATCATAATCAACAATAAATCACATAAAACTTCGGCATAATAAAAGCAAAATAGTTTTCCGTTCGTTTATTCGCTACAATGTTTATAGCCGAACTGCTAAATGCTCCAATACTATGGCATGCACACCTAATTAGCGATCTCCATATGAAACGTAAACTAGAAAGTGTTTATATTACCATATGAAAATGCCATGCATGGCCTAAGGAATTAGTTAATGTTTTACCGTAACTCGATATGTCTTAATGTTTAAAAGAGAAAAAGAATAATGATGAAATTTAGCGATACCATACCATTTTCATTAACGACTTAGAGAAAGACATGTATGATATACAGTTAATTCAATAATGCTATGAACTAAGAGTGTCGTTTTATTATACTTTTTCTATCATGAGATCACACCTAATGGATGTGGCGATTTCGATTTCTGTAACCTTTGAAAACCTGGCGGCAATTTAACTAGATAATATTCATACGATACATGAGCAGAGGTTTCATATGTAAGAAATAACGTAATACATTCCAATCCGGGGTATTTTAGAGACCGAATGATATAACACAATTTGCCACGGTCGTCGTGTACCTTCCAGGACCTTCCATTCATGTTCCTTTGAACAAAATTGAAACTTTTTTTTGAAATTTAAAAGGCGATTTTCAACAAAAACAAGTCTTGAACAAGTGTCGTTAATTCTTGAATAAATATCACCAGAACCAATATAAATTGAACTCCCAGCTCAATAGGTCCATGGTTTATTGAACGCGAAAGCGAAACATCAAATACTAATTGGTATATTTGCAATTACCGATATTAAATGAGCCTCGTGTGTACATAGCCTTACCGGCGCGCGTCCGAATCGTTTGTTATCTGACAATGTACGTGTGACTCCGAGCTGAGTTTAAAATTCGAACGTGACCTTGTAATAATCGTCGTTGTGAGCGGGTTCGCCGAAATACTAACCTAATTGGGTTTTATTATTACATTTTGAGTTTAACGGTCGAAGTGTTCTAATTTTGAAGTTGTACATATGGGGAGGATGTTTGACTTTACTGTTTCTCTTTGAAATACGGATATTTAAATTTAGAATGTCGTTTTTAAGGGTTAGGTGGATGGTATAGAGAAGGCGGTAGTTTTTTCTTCAATTTAGCATTTACAAATTTGCATATTAGTTATTAGGACAATGTCTATTGGCTGAATAATATCTGCTAAATCTTTACTATTTAACTAACCCTTATAATACTACCCTACCTTGGCTCTACTAGCTTTAAAATATATAAAGATATTCTTCAATTTGTTATTAAAATTATCTTCTTTAGAATACATTCGTTGAATGTCTTGATGAAGGTCTTGTCTATTCGCTTCCTATTACAATGCTCAATGATATAAAAAAACCACAGAATATTCTAGCCGATAAAGCAATTAAATTAATTAGGTATTAAGATGAGTAATAAAAACAATGAATTATGTTTTAGAATTAGTTAATACTAAAATATACATCTTAAGTTTTATCTAGAAAATATTCTAGCTTTCAGTATTGTTTGTTGCGTATTCAAATTGTTTTATGTAAACAGTTAAAAATGCAATTACACTTAATTTAATTACATTAATGCAAAGCTAAATCTAAATAATTTAATTACAAATGCAATTAACGATTAATTGTAATTAAATTACCTGCTTTTCTGTGTTAATTAAGTACCTACATAATAACGCTTAGATATACATAAGTATAGTTATTATGTAAGTCACCGTGGGAGAGCTACGCTTCGGCATGCATGGGCCGGCTCGACCGGAGTGATACCACGGCCTCACAGAAAACCGGTGTGAAACAGCGCCTGCGCTGTGTTTCACCGAGTGAGTGAGGATACCGGAGGCCCATAACCCTTCCCCTCATCCCCCTCCCAATCCCCCAAGGCCGGTAACGCACTTGTGACGCCTCTGGTGTTACGGGTGTCCATGGGAGGCGGTAATCGCTTACCATCAGGCGATACGCCTGCTCGTTTGCCTCCTATTCCATAAAAAAAAATGTATGATTTTGAACTAGGCAGAGCATGTAACCAATTTGCTGATACCGGTCTTTACAAATAAATAAAATTCAGTGTCTGTTTGTAATTTCAAATTAACAGCTTTTTACTATATGTATATGGATGTTTTGATACGGTAATTTACATACATCAGAAAAAAAAATGTCTGTTTGTACCGGCTAATCTCTGGAACGGAAGGACCGATTGAATTGACAGCTTAAGCTATTCACCACGCGTTTGTCGTGATTGTTGTCAATGTGCAACAAAACCGCGGGCAACAGCGTGGGGCTTAACTAGTACGTATGTAAGGCTTTTATCTATCTGAACCTTCAAGTTCAAGAAGCTACGCTTCGGCATGTATGGGCCAGCTTGACCGGTGTGATACAACGGTCTCACAGAAAACCCTTGTGAAACAGCGATTTCGATACTGGAGGCTCATCCACCAAAGGCCGGCAACGCATTTTTGCGCCTCTGGCGTTGCGGGTGTCCAGAGGCGGTCATAGCCCAGTTGCACTCGGTGATTAGAAACAATCAGCGAGTGCAAGCAACGACGGCGCGGTTAGTACCTGGATGGGTGACCGCTGGTGGCATGTTACCATGAGCGTCTCCGTGATTCGGAGGTCACGTTAAGCAGTCGGCCCCGGTTGTTATCATACGATAACAGTCGTGAAGCTTAGTTGGAGGCCTTTGGGCGGCTTAAAAAACATCCAACGCCAAGATTTACGTAGCCACAACGTATTCTTGCCAGTCCCCAACCCGCACTTGGCCAGCGTGGGGAAGTATGGCCTTAACCTTCTCCTGAGAGGAGACCTGAGCCCAGCAGTGGGACATTATGGGTTTTTGATTGATGGGCAACGGTAATCGTTTACCATCAGGCGAAACGTCTGCTCGTTTGCCCCATATTCCATAAAAAAGTTTATTCTCGACAGCTGCACTCATGTTTCATAGTAACGACACTGTCAGTACATTTTGAAATACGTGACTAAAGGCACGTCTATTTGGTTCGTCATCATCCGTGATGTCATCTATCCGAAGGTCATTTTCGTGGTCATTAATTATGTGAAACCTTTAGAGGAACTTAGTAATGAATAGGTACAAGCGGTACGACTCTGGAATGCTCTCCCACTCGAAATCAGGATGTTCACAAACCGTTTTACTTGCAAAAAGAAGTTACACCATCTCCTTCTCAGTGAAACGGCAGAAAGTTCCAACGGATAGCTGCTTTACCTTATATTCGGGTTATCATAGTCTACGAACGTAGTGTATTTGTGTAAGATAAATATCTATATATGTATTTATTCTTTATAATATATGTGTGTATATGTTTTGTGTATCAAGCTTCTTTCTGTTGATAATGTTACCTCTGTGCGCCACCTACCTGACAAGATTTCTACACCACCCTAAGGTTGACTGAAAGAGAATGCCTTGGCATTAAGGCCGAAGTACAAATGTGCATGAAGTTTTAAATAAATAATAATAGTAACAACGCCTATACATCCTTCAAAATATAGTCTTCTTCTCCTTCCAGTATATGGAAATTTCTTCGCACATTAGGTATTGGCAAACACCAACATCCCGAATTCAAAAACACCATTAGTTTGAATGATATCAACGGTCATTTCTCATCCACAACTACACTGGATCTTAAAACTAAGTGTCAAACGCTAAATTATCTATCTGGTCTAACCAGTCCCGCCAATGATTCATTTGAATTTTCTCCAGTGTCTTCTGAAAAAGGATTATCCTATCTATCTATAACAAATATATACCTAAGCGAGGTCGAAGTGGACCGCTGGTAACTATTAAAGACGACCTAAAGAGGGCAGAACTGCAACTGGAAATGACACAGTTGTGCCGAGAGTGGCGAAGAAAGACTAGGAAATTATAAGAAGAAAGACGGCCAGTAAATCCGTAAATGGCGAGTCAATAAATAGTAAAACCAAAGACAATTACCTCGCTTTCAAAGACCCAATAACACAATATCCACATACACTATAAAGAAATCATAGACAATGTAGACATTCTCACACGTACTTTCTCTTTAACATATGCATTCACCGACAATTGCGCGGGCGCATCACGTAAGAGACAACACAATCTTATCTTGAATTTAAAGTGTATTTACTTTTGTGTGTATTTATTCATGTAATGGTGTCCTCGTTGCTGATATCGGCCACGGGGGAGAGACTCAGGCATGATGACAGTAACCAAAAACAACTAAAACTATGTATTTATCTTTTTTATATATATATTAGCTGCCAAAATGACTCTGCCCTGCCTGATGGAAAGCATGAGCAGAATCCAAGAGTGGTGGTCACCATCCTCAATGCGAAAAAGAACAATGCAGCATGGTGACCCACACTAAGGCGGCCTGGTGAGATGGTTTTTCACGCCCCTTTTAAAGGACCCGAGATCATAGTGGGAAGGAAACACGTGCGCTGGTAGTGAGTTCCAGGTTTTGACCGCTCGGCACAGGAAGGAAGCACTGAAGCGATGAGTACGAGAACGTATGTTTGATGAAATGAGGTTCATAGAGTATAAAAATCGTATTTATTTTCATATTTAGAGCGAGATTAATAGTTAATTAACAAAATGATTCTACTAATACACAAATCCGCCATGTTAAGTTGAACACCAATCAGAGCGAGTTACGTCACGTATGTATAAAGGTCACTGTTCGGACTTTACTGTTTTTGAGAGCTATAATTGACTGGTTGACAAATAGTGACGTCGCGTCTTACACAAACAGACGCCATGACACTAACGAGCTTTTCTCGTGAATTTTAAACGTAAAATTTTAACCGTATATTGTTCCTTAAAATTTTAACGGTTATCTGACACGACTGGGGAGAAATCCAGCGCAGGACCGACGGCTTGATGTGCTCCGCTTACACCTCAACTTCCAATCTCCTAATTCATTTCGCGCAAAACTTCTTTTTGTGATTTTTTAAACGAAACTTTATAATTGTTTAACGATTGAAATGAAACAAACACTGAATGTTAAGTGGAGCAAACTGCCTCGTATTAGTATAAAACTGCCTCGGTGGCGCAGTGGTATCGTACACGACTGTTGTGCTAGAGGTCTCGGGTTCCATTTATGAGTCGGACCAAGTGTTCGTATGATCTACAAATATTTGTTTCGGAGTTTGAGTGTTTTCTATATATAATATGTATGTATTTACAAAAAAAGTATATATGTATTTATATCAGTTGTCTAGTACCCGTAACACAAGCTCTGCTTAACTTGGGACTAGATGGCGTTGTGTCTTAAAAGAAATGCTGTTGTTAAGCCGCTTCTAAGATTAACGTGCACAAGTAAACAGACATAACGATAATTGTTTTCGGTTCTATTGCCTCTGTTATAGGTTCATTTATAAATTTGCCATGTATAGACAGCAACCAGTTACAATTTTATATATATATGTATTGATGATAGGTGCAATATTACATTCAAATAAACTTATCGCTATCGCAAAGATACATAGCCGATAAGAAAGTAGGTGGCCCCTCCTTAAAGACAGAAATTGCATGTAAACATTTTGTTTGGTTTACTGTATATTCTGAGAAGTACTATATATTAGCTTTTACCAGTGGTTCCGCCTTTTTTTTTCATTCCTCGTGCGGGAATCCCCTCGAATAACACTTAGTAGTGACTCGAATTGATTAAAACCGTCCGCCGTCTCGGGTACCATGAGCCGGGGACAGTTTTTTTTTTTTTTTTTTATATATATTTAAGCTGCCAAAATGACTCTGCCTTGTCTGATGGAAAGCATGAGCAGAATCCAAGAGTGGTGGTCACCATCCTCAATGCGAAAAAGAACAATGCAGCATGGTGACCCACACTATGGCGGCCTGGGGGGAAAGGGGATGGTGAGGGGGATAGGGGGCGTTGGATTGGGGTATG
>PKRV01001967.1:139213-206890 GCA_003709505.1 Hyphantria cunea
AAGGTGGGCGACGTACGGCACACGCATTACGTCGCCCCCCCTCGCGGGTGGCCTCTAAGCGGATGGGGGGGAAAACCCGTCCCGCCCATCCGAGGCCACACTCAGGGCGGCATGAGGCGCTGGTAGGCGCGCCTCCGCCGCCCGGTTCGCCGGCGGCGGATCGGGTCCGAGTGGAGATCGTCCTCCCGGGCCTTCTCCGCCGCCTCCTTCTGCGAGATGACTTCCTCGCAGAAGGTCGCGACCGCGGTAATTGGGGTATGGGCCTCCGGTATCCTCACTCACTCGATGAAACACAGCGTAAGCGCTGTTTCACACCGGTTTTCTGTGAGGCCGTGGTATCAGTCCGGTCGAGCCGGCCCATTCATGCCGAAGCGTGGCTCTCCCACGGTATAGATGGCCCCCTCCAGTGTGGAAACCCCGGTGTTTCTGTGGGTGTCCCAACACAGCCTGTTTATGGTTAGGGTGATAGATGGCTTCATCTGCCAGCCTCAGGCTTGCGCTTATGGAGGACGGAGATGTATGACGGTTATCACACTAACGAGAGTAGCCTATTAGACATACACCGTTGGCCTAGTAGTTTAAGCGTTAGTCACGCAGCTTTCTACTACGCTGAGTGTTGTGGGTTCAAATCCTACATGGGTTACAACAGATCCATAAATTGTTGTACTGAGTCGGGGTGATCTTCTTGCCCGTTTCATGTATGTTTGTCAAGTCATTCGCGATACGGGATGTATATTCCTAATGCGGGATAGGTCTAGTAGATATTCATTCGTGGGAGAGCCACGCTTTGGCATGCATGGGCCGGCTCGACCGGAGTGATACCACGGCCTCAAAGAAAACCGGCGTGAAACAGCGCCTGCGCTGTGTTTCACCAAGTGAGTAAAGATACCGGAGGCCCATAATCCAACCCTTCCCATCATCCCCCTTCCCATCCCCCTAGGCCGGCAACCTCTGGTGTTGTGGGTGTCCATGGGCGGCGGTAATCGCTTACCATCAGGCGATACGTCAGCCCCGTATTCCATAAAAAAAGGTCTTTACAAAAAAAATGTATTATATATTAGCTTATATTAGCTTTTTCCTGCAGCCATGTTCTTTCTCAATAATCAAAGTATCCCCACGCGAAATTTCATTGAAATCTCTTAAGTAGTATTATCATAAAAGGCGTAGACAGACTGACTCCAATCCAAGCCTTTATTATCCAAATAATAAAAATGGCGTAATGTTTTTTTTCCTTGGAATCTATTGCATATTCATAATTAGCGAAATGAGTACTTTGCTTTGTTAAAATTGTTTTGTGTTTATGATATAATAACACTTTAATTATAAAATGTTACTTAACTGTATTCATAATGAAGTTTAAATGTATAAAACGTTAAATTGTGTTCGCGTAATCTGTCTGAACTAAAATTATGATACTGGGTTTTGTTCGTGGCTCCGTCTTTGTACATATTGACTATTGAGATAAAGAGTAGCTAATGTAATTTTAAACTTTCGCGTTTCATGACATTTTAATTATTTTCCCGGAATAAACGCAATCACTTATTTAAAGGTATTCTGCCTGACGTTGTGACCACGGCTAGTGCAACCTGGTCGAAACGTCAGGAAAAACAAAAAACCCGCGAAAATAATTATTTTAAGTAAGTAGCCTATGTGTTGTTATTCTGAGTTATAAGCGAAGATTAGTTAGATAAGAAGCGACGCGGACCGACTTCGTATTGAGGTCTTTGTAATTTTGGATCTCGTTTTTTAATAGGGGGTAAACAAGCAGGGGTATCGCCTGATGGTAAGCGATTACCATGGACACCAGAGGCGTCACAAGTGCCTTTGGGGGATAAGGTATAGGCCTCCGGTATCTTCACTCACTCGGTGAAACACAGCGCAAGCGCTGTTTCACATCGGTTTTCTATGAGGCCATGGTATCATTCCGTACGAGCTGGCCCATTCATGCCGAAGCGTGACGCTCCCACGATACTATTATAAATATGTATATATCTTTAATCACTATTCTATTGCTGAAAACTGCACGAGTTGAGAACACACTAAAATATATGACAATCAACAACCCATAATGTCCCACTGCTGGGCTCGGGTCTCCTCTCAGGAGAGGGTGAAGGCCATACGTCCCCACGCTGGCCAAGTGCGGATTGGGGAAATATATGACAGACAGCGGTAACGACTCCATTTTTAACCAAAGTTAAATTCGACGTGTATTTTTTTTAATGGTTGTTGTTACCTCAGAACTTTCGACTGGGTGAACCGGATTTGATGATTATTTTCTTACTTGAAAGCTGGTTCCTCCCCTAAATTTTTTATACTATCTAAATACACATATGTATGTATTAAGTAATATATAAGTATGTATATAACCAGTCTTGACAACACGGTTGACCTAATGGTTTCAGTGGTCGCCACACCGCTTCCTACTGCGCTAAGTGTTGTGGGTTCAAATCCTACATGGGACAACACTTTGTGTGATCCATAAATTGTTGTCCTAAGTCTGGGTGTACTTTGTGTCCGTTTCATGTATGTTTGTAAAGATCCCCGCGACACAGGCATTTATATTCCTAATTCGGGAGTTGTTTTTAAAAAGAAAAAAAAGTTGGGTTAGCGCAGTACAGGCTCTGTCTAGTTTGGGATAAGACGGTCGTGAGTGAGATGTTTTGAATTATTACATCTCTAATGTACAAAGACGACTGTCTCGTTGGTCTAGTGGTTAGCGTAAGCGACTGCAAATCAAGAGGTCTCGGGTTTGATTCTCGGGTTCGTCTACTGTTGGGTTTTTCTTACAAGAAATTAGCCCGGAGTATGAAATATGGCGGCTTTTCCCGCCCGTGCCTCGCAGAGCACGTTAAGCCCATGGTCCTCGTTGCTATGAACATCTATGGTAATCGTTACTGGGAAATCAGTTTCCTGAAATATATTGACAACTAGTTCAACCTTCGAATTCAGTTCACCCTCAGGGTTGCAGTAGTCCGATGCCAGTCGCTCCGTGTAAAAACTGATATTCAGGTAAAACCGGTTGAACTAGAAGCCGACCCAAATAGTCTTGGTAATAATAAAGGCTAAGAAGATGATGATATTTCTAATGTAATTAAGTCACTTCTGTATCAGGGCGTGTATAAATTCCTTTAATTTATACACATTAAACGCATATTTGATTGCAATAACAACTATTAACATTATCTGTATAGTTATTTTCTGCTTGTACGATTGACAAGCGCGGGCTAATGACCGAACCACAGATAACACAAGCAGCAGTAAACAAACTAAGGTATATATTATGTATACTAGTAGTCGCCCAGTGATCGAAATTGGACCTTAAGTTATTTTTTAAGGTTCTTTAAGGCACTTTGTTGTCCGTTTGTCTGTCAAGACCCTTTTTCTCAGGAAGGCCACGAGTATCAAGCTTTTTTTATTTTATTTTTTATATTTATGCTGCCAAAATGACTCTGCCCTGCCTGATGGAAAGCATGAGCAGAATCCAAGAGTGGTGGTCACCATCCTCAATGCGAAAAAACAATGCAGCATGGTGACCCACACTATGGCGGCCTGGGGAGAAGAGGGATGGTGAGGGGGATAGGGGGCGTTGGATTGGGGTATGGGCCTCCGGTATCCTCACTCACTCGATGAAACACAGCGTAAGCGGTGTTTTACACCAGTTTTCTGTGAGGCCGTGGTATCACTCCGGTCGAGCCGGCCCATTTATGCCGAAGCGTGGCTCTCCCACGCTGAAATTCATTTCAAATACTCAGGTCTACTGTCCCTTGGAGCTGTGAAATAATCAAACTTCGAAGCCAACGCAATCAAAAGATACAGTCGTTTATGCTGCAAATGTTCGACACTCGCAAGGGAATCAAAACCTACAGGGTACTTCTCGTGATCTCAGAATCTTGAAATTTGGTACGAAGCAACGTCTTACAGTACAGATAAAGGACAATATTGCGAAAATACAGTCCGACTTGCACTTAGTTTTTTTATTTCTGCACTCCTTCCTTAAAACTTTAATCGTTCCAAATTTCATACCTCTATTATCATCTTTAACAATTTATTTTAGTTACATATAAGTTCCAAGGTCCCTCAAACACAACCCAACAAAAAAAAAACAAGTTTTTTTTAAATAATAAACGGTTTAAAACACGTAAAATAAATGCGAGTATTCACATACCGTGGATGGTCAGTGGCTTTACAGCGAACCGTGACGGTGTTCTATCGAAATATTACTTCACATATACGGTACTCTGTAAAAACAATATGGTTCCGTATGTAAGCATACGAAATCATTATTTTGTGTTTTAGACCGTTTGTTATTTTAAAAACCTTGCTTTTTATTTGTTGGGTTGTATTTGAGGGACCTTGAACCTTACATGTAAACGTAATACATTGTTAAAGATGATAATAGAAGTATGAAATTTGGAACGATTATAGTTTTAAGAAAGGAGTGCAGTAATAAAAAAACCGGCCAAGTGCGGGTCGGACTGTATTTTCGCAATATTGTCCTTTATCTGTACTGTAAGGCGTTGCTTCGTACCAAAGTACCCTGTAGGTTTTGATTCCCTTGCGAGTATCGAAAATTTGCAGTATAAACGGCTGTATCTTTTGATTGCGTTGGCTTAGAAGTTTGATTTTTTCACAGCTCCAAGGGACAGTAGACCTGAGTATTTCAGCTCGATACCTCGTGGCCCTCCTGAGAAAAAGGGTCTTGACAGACAAATGGACAACAAAGTGCCTTAAAAAACCTTAAAAAATAACTTAAGGTCCAATTTCGATCACTATGCTTTGCTGTGGCACATTATAATAACAATAATACATATTTTGGACATCTAACACACAACGAGAATCTAGTCTCAACTAAGCAGAACTTGTGTTATGGGTACTAGACAACTGATATAAATACGTATATACTTTTACATCCAAACTCAGAAACAAAAATTTGAAGACTATACAAACGTTTGGTCCGACCTGGGAATCGAAACCGAGACCTCAAGCTCTGCAGTCGCATACGTTACCACTGTCTGTCATTGGTGGCTGCGTTGATGGGGAATTTGGAACAAAACTGACGTGAAAAATGCATAAAATAATATTTGTAACGGGTTGTATAATGTGTCAAAGTTTGACCAAAATCGGTGTAGCTTTAGATTTTTTGAAAGCCTACATAACCTAATTTAAATATTGTTTATAATACTAGCATTTTCCTGTGGTTCTGCTTGCGTGTATCTCGAGTATCGAGTAAAAATTAGCCTAAGTATTTCTCCAAGGTAGATTGGACCTTGGAGAAAGACTGCTTACTTCTATTACTTTGGGTGTTATCTATGTATGATATGTATGTATTTAAAGAAAAGTATATATGTATTTATATCAGTTGTCTAGTACCCATTACACAAGCTCTGCTTAGCTGTGGACTAGAGGGCGTTGTGTGTAAGATATCCGAAATATTGATCTATTACTTCTCTATACCGAAATTCATCTGAATCGGTTAAGCGGTTTAGCCGTGAAAGGGTAATAGACAAACAAATGGACAGAGTTACTATCGAATATATAGATAGATTACATTCATAATTAAATGCATATACCGCTAGCCTATGGCTATAACCTATTGTCTTACTCAAGATCAAAGCATCTCCATTTTAAGTTTCATTGAAATTGGTACAGCGACCGCGAAAGCATGTTTTTTTATGGCATCGCGGGCTGTCGTGTTTCGTTGGCCATGTCCATGACGTGCGTCACCACACTCGGATTCAACTTATGCTTTCCATCAGGCAGAGTAGTAACTTTGGTAGGTTCATACATAAAAGAAATGTATTGAAAACATATCAAGCAATGGAAAATTAGTTCGTAATGCAATAGTTAGTGCAGCGTGACACGGCTATGTGTTCATTAACGCATAACCGTGGCATAACGGCATAATACCATTTCTCGGTCAATGGTATGCCATCACTACGATCATTAACTGCAGTAATTAATTACTAACACTATTCTTCTTCCTTAGTGGTGGGTTCCAAGTTCTGCATGAATCGTTATAGCATTACTTATATATTATTCATACTACACGCGCTTGCGCTGTGTTTCACCGAGTGATTGAGGAAACCGGAGACCCATACCCCAACCCCTGCCCCATTCCCATCCTCCACCCCATTCCCATAGGCCGGCAACGTACTGTGTTGCTGATATCCATGGGCGGCGGTAATCGCTTACCATCAGGCGATATGTCTGCTCGTTTGCCACCTATAATACGCAACATTAACTTATATTTTGACACCACAGTTGGTTTGAGCGGTTGCCACACCGCTTTCTACTGCGTCTAGTATTGTGGGTTCAAATCCATCATGGAATAACACTTCAAGTAATCCCCAAATTACTGTTTAGTGTCTCATTATTTTTTTTATCCGTTTCATGTATGCTTGTAAAGCTCTACTACGGGAGTTTTTTTTAAAAAAAAAGAAATCTAAAACAGGAAAATTGACCTAACAATTGCATGTTCAACTGCAACGGAGCACAGACATGACCGGAAACGTTTAATTATGTCAATTTGTCAATGACATTCGCCAATATCGGTGTCTTTGTCAGACGTACAATGGGGTTAACGACGGATCAAATCAGTATTCACTCGTTCACTGTGAATCAGCATCCGTATCAATTTAATTTCATTCTTATTGACAGTCTAACACTCTACTGCTGGACTCTCAGGCCTCTCTCTAGAAAGAATATTTTGGTTTATTGTATCACGCGGACCGGGGGTTTAATATAGTTTTTTTTCGTTAGTTTGCCCCCTCAATCGGCTCTTACGACACCCACGGGGTGAATAGGGGTGGTGACGCTCCCCATTCTTAATCTCTCATTACATATTAAGGTTTGGGGTGATCATAGTGGTGGCATGATTATTAAAATGATGATTTTAACTATTCGCGTATAGGATTAGATGTGTTATATGTATGTAAGCTACCTAAAAATTTGGATACCAAATATCCGTGTTGTGTTTGGCTGTTTTCTTATTGTAATTTTGTATATATACTAAAGTGATAGAGATATAAATGAATGCGTGAGTACATCGAGAGCGTCGTTGAAGCGGCCTCGCGGAAGTTAGGTGTACTAAACAGGGTGAGACGGTTCTTCTCGCCCGGGCATCTGTGTCTTCTTCGCAAGATTCAGGTTCGCTCGTGCATGGAGTACTGTTCTCATTTATGCGATGATGACGCTCTCGATCGGTTGCAGCAGTCCGAAGCCATTGAGTTCCTTGAACCTCTGCAGCTTCGAAGAGATATCGCCTCTATCGCCTGTATCATGGAGAGTGTTCTGAAGAGCTCTTCCAACTGGTCCTTCTCCCTTTCTCTACAGGACAACACGAGCTGGCCTTCGAGGTCACTCTTTTAGAGACGCTCTTGAACGCAACGTTTTTTGGTTCTTCCTTCTTCCAAGCGATTAAAACATGGAACTCACTACTACCGCATGTGTTTCGCTCCCAAAACGATCCCGGTCCTTTAAGCGGGCCGTGAAAAAGCATCTTACTAAGCCGCGAGAGTGTGGGTCACCATGCTGCTCTGTCCACATTCGCATTGAGGATGGTGACCACCGCTCTTGGATTATGCTCATGCTTTCCATCAGGCAGAGTAGTCATTTTGGAAGCTTGAATATAAAAAAAATAAGTAAAATAGTGTCTAGCTAAAAACGGACTAATATAATTTCATTTTGTGTAAAGAAGGTATCCTGCAGGTGCGCTTAAATTAAACATACGTTGTTAATAATACGCACCTGTCAGTGGGTAAAAATTCAAAATGGCGACCTTTAGACGCGGAGTTGGGTTTCTTTTATTGAGTTTATTTATTTCTTGAGAGTTTAAGACAATTTAACTAGAAAGTAACAAAATAAATATTAATCTACTAAATCTGTCAAAAGGAATATAATTGTCTCGGTTTTTTGCAACTATTCTCATTGATGTTGTGTTCCTTTTGCTTGTAGCGAAATGTTATATAGCCTATGACCTTCCTTGACAAATGGGTTAACCAAAACTTCACTATTTTGTCAATTCAAAGAACTCTTTACTTGTATAATATTAATAGGAACATTTTATTAAACTGTTTTCTATTGATTAATCTTATAAAGAAGAATTACAAAACCTAATAGTCCAGTTAATCTTTCTTATTCGACAACTCCGAGGCTCCGAATTGGCTAGCTCGACCGGAGCGATACTAAGCCCTAGCAGAAAACTGATGTGAAACAGCGCTATGTTTCACCAAGTGAGTGAGGATGCCGGAGGCCTATATCTTTATTTTAGTAATTAAAACTTACAGTGAATCCAACGGTACAAGGCCAAAAAAACACATTCAAACGTCAATATTTCCTGGCAGAGCATAGAGAAGTGATATAAAATTAACGCGGCAATAGTCTGTGGCGCGCAGTGTTACCAACCTAATGAGAACTTTGTAGTGAGTATTGCCGCAATACAAAAATGCAGCGGCAACTGAGCAACGTCAGCGTGTACTCTTATCAGGATTATCAGCCGTCTAGACGTTATGGTAAGTTAGCATCTAGATAAAGCGCATTCAGATTTTTATTCATAATTTTCATCATAATATATTTACATATTTTACTGCATTAATGGCGCTGTGTTTTAAGCGCTCACCACAACGCTCTTTACTGCGCTGGGTGTTGTGAATACAAACTACACAAGTAACAACACTTGACTTCCTCTCGCACTCCCCTTTGAAAATGTCATTTCATCCTGTGCTGCTACATTCAGGCTGTAGTGACTTCCACATACAACGCATACACTACAGCGCAATCTATCGAAGATACGTTGAACTACGGAGTAACGACGGAAACGAAGAACAATCCTGAATCACGCATTTGGAGTTCTCGTGCCAATTAGCATATATACAACTTCCTAACATCAACCGTTGGACAGTGGCTTGCCAAGCATGATCACCTCGTCTGCTCGGAGGATCCTCCCTTTGTGTCGGAGGGATATGCAATCCCGTTCCTCCCCAAATCCACTGTAATCATATCATCATCATACATCCATCTCAACATTCACATTTCTTTCTTTTAGCCATTCTCTTTACGTACAACATTTAAACCCGTTGATGAAAGAGCTTCAAATCTATATAATATTGAAATATTATTTGGCCTGTTAAAAAAAATGTTGTTCAGCAACTCTTTTATCGTTTTTCACTAATAACTGAGAAACTCAAAGTACTTTCCTACCTGATTTTAAGAGGGAGAGACACAAACGGTGGCAACATACTTGTGAAGGACTCAAACACAACTCCTCAAATCAAACGACCGACGTCCACTGTTAAACGAAGACCACCAAGAAGACCATCCCGGTTTTGGGCAGTCCACATCCATCTGCTGACAAGAATTTTTTTCAAGTCGTCGATCCATTGTGCTTTTAACCATGTATTGAGAAGTTGTATTTATGCCAATCGCCGCCAGAATTTAAACATCGCGATACAGGATTAATAGTACTTCGTAGTTCGGTGTGTTTTGATAGATGGCGTTGTAATATGTTTCTAATGCTGTGTATAGGGAAGCCGCCATGTGATTTTAACTCTTTATTGCAGATTTTACGTGCTCATCAAAAATATTAAGATCATAAAGTAATGGTTATCTATCTTCTTCCCCAGGGCCGCAGTATGAGCCCGGCGGCTACGCGACAGCAGTGCAGCAAAGAACGAACATGACGCAGCGAGAAGACGCCCTCAAGTTTGAACAGGGGCGCATCAAGGCGCTGCAAGAAGAACGCCTCCACATACAGAAGAAGACTTTCACGAAATGGATCAACTCTTTCTTGCAAAAGGTTTGTTTTCTGTTATTTTAGACACTTGACAGGAAGCTATGGCTGTTTCTTCTGTAGGCCAGCCCAGGCCCTTTATTGTACTCGTAATAGTTTTTATTTAATTAGTCTTTACGGACTTAAGAACACCTCTGTGGTTAGTTTCGGCATTTCTTCTCAGTTGTTGTTTTCATAAGTAAATCTTATACAGATGTTTACAACATCTGTAAAAGATTTTCCGAGTCTCTGCATCGTAAAGTACTTATCACTTGTACCTCCATGACGGCACACACGCCGTTAACCCAGGGACTCTGCCAGATGGTTCTGTTGCCCATCGTCACCACGTGGAGGTGCCCTGGTTATAGGCACAAGCAATTAAGTCTTCAAAAGTAAAAAACGAGAGTAAAAATAACAAAAAAAAATCTTTTTTCGGAATTTTTGAGGGTTTATGTGATTTTTATACATTTAAAACGGCTCGTGGTCTCGATAAAGTTTCGATTCATATTCAGAGGATCAAAATACATGAAAATCACGTTTAGTTTAGGTCCAAAAAGATTTATCATTAAAACTACCGATTTTCATCATTTTTACGATTTTTCGAAGTTTTCTCGAAATTTCGAGTGTGAAGGGGTCAAACTGACCTCGAATTCGGATTCAGCGGACCAAAATACGTACCCGTAAGTAGGTCCGGTCAAATGCACATTCTACTTAATTTTTTTTGGGTGCCGGTGTAACAAAAATAGAACTACAAAATACAGCAATCCGCCATGTTAAGTTGAACATCAATCAATTATTCGGATGTAATCGACGATCACTTTATTATTTTTTAAATTAATTTATCTTCATTGTGTTCATATTACTAAACACTAAATAAATTGAGTTTCAAAAAAGATTAATACAACAATTGGCCGTTTTATCGCTCACGGCGATCTCTTCCAGACAACCATATCATGGACACAAGTAACAAATTTATACAATAAGAATATATAATTTAAAGAAAAATTATTATAATAATCAATCAATAATATTTTACTTTACTTAAGAGTGGCCTTGAGTTTCTTTACCCGTCTTCACATAAGGCTCTACGCATTTTGGAAACTGGAAGTTACGGATTGACACACGGGCAGTGAATGTTGGTGTTTTCACCAATAATATATAATAAATCAATAGTACATCTGTAACGTCTGTTTGTGTCGATCTATTCATTTTATCTGTAGCTTCAATATGACGTCCACAGATGTTTCTTAGTGTCCTATTTGAATCATCAACAACCCATAATGTCCCACTGCTGGGCTCGGGTCTCTTGTCAGGAGAGGGTTAAGGCCGTACGTCCCCACGCTGGCCAAGTGCGGGTTGGGGACACTTAATTGAATAAATGATATTAATTTTAATTTGATATATATATGCAATAATTACTCGTTTAATGGTTTTAGATACCAAGTGTCAGTATGAGATCATTCTGTGTATTTGTTTTGTAATAAAATTATGACATTAGGGTTAGAGCCGACTAATGCTTTTGATAATACCCTTCCATTATTGGTCGATCGACAACCCATCATGTCCCACTGCTGGGCTCGGGTCTCCTCTCAGAAGAGGATTAAGCGCTGGTCGAGTGCGGGTTGGGGACTGGCAAGAGTACGTTGTGGCAACGTATCTTGCCGTTGGATGTTTTTAAGCCGCCCGAAGGCCTCCAACTAAGCTTCACGACTGTTATCCTATGATAACAACCGGGACCGACTGCTTAACGTGACCTCCGAATCACGGAGACCCTCATGGTAACATGCCACCAGCGGTCACCCATCCAGGTTCTGACCGCGCCGTCGTTACTTACCCTCGGTGATTGTTTCTAATCACCGAGGGTAAGTGCAACTGGGCTATGCGCGCCTCAGAGTCATTATCGGAGAATAATTAAAAACCCTTCGCGTCCCAAACTAGACAGAGCCTGTTGAAGCCGAACAATGACTCACCTCCACAGTATATTCTTTAAATATACGTTTTTCTGAGCGTAATACAATATTTTCAAAGGCAAAGGGCCTTTCAAAGTCATGGTAAGTGTGGTTCGGATTCGGAGGCAACGTTAAGCAGCCGGTCCCGGCTATCATAGGATAACAGTGGTGACGGCCTTAGTTGGAGTCCTTTGGGAGACTTGAAAACATCCATCGGTAAGATTACGTAGCCACAACCTTGTGTTGTCCGCAACCCGCGCTCGGCCAGTGTGGGGACGTATAGCCTTCACCCGTTCCTGAGAGGAGACTCGAGCCCAGCAGTGGGACATTACAAGTTGTTGATCATTCAGTGTAATTATTTACCGTTTCAGTGGTATAAAATACATTGTTTTACCGAGCAAAAAAATCTTTATCATATGACACAGTGATCGAAAAACTATTTATAGAATTATGTGTCAATACTTGTCAATTGTCATAATAATGAGTGTGTAAGTATTAAGTCTTCTTCTTTTGATGATATGGCAATCAGCCGGATCAGCTATTTCTGCCAATGTCAAGTATTTCAAGTCTTCAATTCTAAGTCTTCGAGCCTTCAAGTCTTCGTCGTGATGGAATTAATGATAAAAAATATAAAAAATGTGAATGACATGAAATGGGTACCGTCTTTCGCAAAAACAAAAAACGATCTCCCTGTAGGTATTATATATACATTTAACTACCTCGGTGGCGTAGTGGTAGCGTGTGCGTCTGCTGTGCTTGAGGTCTCGGGTTCGATTTTCGGGGCGGACCAAATGTTCGTATGATCTGCAAATATTTGTTTCAGAGTTTGGGTGTTTTCTATGAATAAGAAGAATGTATATACAAAAAAATCTATATGTGTTTATATCAGGTGTCTAGTACCCATAACACAAGCTCTGCTTAGTTTGGGACTAGATGGCGATGTGTATTACATGTCCGAAAATATTTATATTTAATAATATTAGACATCTAAGTCCAGCAACCAGAGATTACAAAGCTATTGTGTGAATTGTACATTTATAAATTGTAGCCTATGCTATATTATTGTAAAGTTTCATTAAAATCCATTCGATAGTTTTTACGTGAAAGAGTAACAAACATCCGTCCTTGATTAAATGTAGTCGGTTGATAACCAAAATAACACAATGTTTATTAATATCAACAATTCAATAAAGATAATTCAATAAATCCTCCTAGACAATCTTCGATACTCACTGGACCATCCTAAACATCCGACTTTTTGCTAGCTGACGGGCGATCCTCAGGGTCTATACCCCCAGGAGCTCGCTAAGCACAGGTCACAACACTAAATAAGTCCCGGGCGTCACTGGCTGATCAGTTACCTTGTGGGGCCTACCCACAAAGATACGACCCAGTTACGTCCCCCCACTAAACTGAATTTCCAACGGGCCCATCTGGACCCAACCCAGTGACCCATCTGTAGTTGCAGGCGGCGCGGATCACTACTTGAACAGGCATTAGAACTGGAAAAGTTACCCCGAGACCCTAGCTGGTGTCTACGAGAAGAAACTAAAAAAAAAAAAACTCGTTAGTCGAACTAGAAACTCGCTTAGATTTTTATCCGCTGTATCTTGAAACAATACTCCCTTACGGCCAACACGCTCCGCTTTTGTAGGGCTAACGAAATATCTGGAATGATCTCCAATACTCGATACACTGTTCTGGAACAAATAAAATCTCCTAGAAGCAGTAATCTAGCGCCGAAAGCATTAAAACTACCAATCACAATCTTAATAGTTGTGTGTTACTGGACACTAGATGGCGCTGTCCTCCGAATCTCGTGTCTTCTAGATTATACGAGACCCCTATAAATCTATGGCGCAACAATGCTGACAAATATATGCTGTGAGCTCAGAATGACGTCCACCTAAGCAGTTAATCATTGGAAGTGACCTTGTACAATGGTACGTTCATGATTAGTGAACATGGTGATATGAATGTAATCAGTCATCATTTATGCACCATCATGTTATATACCTGTCATTATTTTTATTATAAATATTGACCTTGTAAGTCTGATACAAACATTTTATATCTTTCATGTATAAAAATTGCTGAGTCTCGTGGTTTTACCCGCGATATAATAACAACTGCGGGTAACGTCGCGTGGCGAAGTTAGTGTAATAAAGGATCCCAAGTTACTTATTATATCATCAGCTACCTGTCAGTGAGTCCCGTCAAAATCGGTCCAGAAGTTCCTGAGTTTAGACAAAACAATTAACAATTGCTTTTTTGATAAAAGAACCGTATATACATTCAGAAACAGAAAAGTGGTTAATTTGAAATTATATACAGACGCTTTAATTTTATTTATATATTATACACATCTTTCAATAAAACGATGTGTCGGCTAATCTCGGAAATAATAATAATAAAGAAAGAAACAGCATTATATATTTTCATACAAGCGTCAAATAATTCCTCCGCATTATCGCCTACTGGTAGCGTTCCTGAAGGCTGACAACATTGCCAAGTTGAGTGGCATTGCTAATTCTCTGTGCTAGAAAAAGACCAGCCTTCTGGTCACATGAAGCCTCAGTCAGTCGCTTAGCTAGTTGTTTAAACATAGCATCAGCACTCGGACCCCATGAACCTAGTTTCTCAACCCCAAACGGTTCAAAAATATAATAATTATTATTAGTTTTTTGTTTCTTTCCGCAGAAGAAGCAACTCTGCTTGAGAGATAGGAAACAGATAGGTAGACGGATTGTGACAAGACTTTTGCGTGTAGCTGATGATATGAGAAATTACTTCTCTCTTTACTCGTAAACCCCATGTAGGGTCTGCGGGTAGCAACAAAAACAGCAAGTCTTCCACGCCCCCTTGCAATAAAGGCACATCAATGGGTTAGGTCCGGGTGGGTCCATTTTACTTTTTTTTATGTTTGGGCCTACCAAAGTGGCTCCACTTTGCCTGCTCTGCAAGATGGAAAACAAGCTGAATCTAAGAGTGGGTGCTGATCTCTATTTATTCCGGATGCGGAAAAAGCATGTTAATTTGTACTAAGACAGCCTTATCAGATGCTTTTTCATTTATAGAATGTTTTGTGGTCATCAATCCCCTTTTCTTCCGTGTGGAATTCCCTCCGGACACCACCTCCTGGTGGCATGTCGGATTCGTACCGATTAAAACCGCATGCTGTCTCGGGTACTAGGAGCCGGGGTACTAGGTGCACCCTAGGATGGAAAACCCTGGAACCACAACGTCACTCGGGCCACCTACGGTTATAGATGCCCCCCTCCTGTAAGGAAACCCCGATGCTTCCGTTGCTGCCTCTAATAGGTGGCCCCCTCCCAGGTCTGCTACTACTGCGAAAGATGGCCTCATCCGTTAACCCCAGGTTTGCGCTCATGGAGGACGGAGATCATTTTGAGATCTCCGGCGTCCGGCTCATCTGTCACGAAATTAACTTTTAAATATTAGTCATTACTTATCACCTTTTTTAAATCGTCAATTGAAATGTCTCCGAAAACATACACTTTCTTATTTAGCGTGCAGTTGTTAGTTTTAACAACAGTAGCTAGATAACTGAGCTTTGTTCAGTTTTTTAATTTCGGTAAATGTTCTAAAAAAGAATCCTAGTTAAATCGTTTTTTTTTCATTAAATAGGGACAAACGAGCAGACTTATCGCCTGATGGTAAGCGAGCGATGCGTCACAAGTGCATTGCCGGCCTTGGGGGATGGGGAGGGGATGTTTCTCTTTCACACCGGTTTTCTGTGAGACCGTGGTATCACTCCGGTCGAGCCGGCCCATACATGCAGAAGCGTGGCTTTCCCACTTACCGAAACCTTGTGCATACAAAATTTCTTGAAAATCATTTTGACCGTTTCCGAGATTGAGATTATATAAATACAAGAATTGCTCGTTTAAATGTATCTATCATGTAAGTTGTTGTTACTCAATAAAATCTATCCTTGTTTAATGACATCATATGTTATTTCTAAACATGACGATGTTCTGTTGTTTACTTTCAAATAGAACAAACAAGCTGGTTTAAATAAATACTTAATTGCAATTATTCATCTGCTGCCTCTGTGGCGCAACGGTAGCGTATGCGACTGCTGTTCTTGAGATCTCGGGTTCGATTCCCGGGTCGGAGCAATCGGAGTTTGGGTGTTTTCTATGTATGATATGTATGTATTTACAAAAAAAAGGATATATGTATTTATATCAGTTATTTAGTATTCATAATACAAGTTCTGCTAAGTTTGGGACTAGATGGCGTTGTGTGTTAAAATGTCTGTAAAAAAAGTATACTAAAGTGCACAAAAATAAAAAGTGCATAAATAGATAAACAACTAATTTAATTGTTTTAAACCAACTATCTTCATTCTTGTTTTTTTTGGATGATTCGGAAAATCCTTTCGTTTCTCAGCATGAGGATTCAGGAGCTAGGAGTATGTGGTGATTCGGCTAAAACACAGCCGGCCTTATGCGCTCTACGTTGTTAGGGCAGGGAATTTTTTTTAAATTTAGAATTGAATTCGTTAAAAAACCCTTTCGGTTCTGCAGCTCCATGAGGATTCAGGAGCTAAGAGTATGTGGTGATTCGGTCCTTTTCTGTTAGGACTGGGAAGATCTTTGTATTTGGAATTGAAGGCGTTAAAAGAATACTTGACGGATTTGTCATACTAGCAAGTCACGTTACGCTACCATAGATAAAACTGTTAATATAAAATGTGTATAGCCTATAGGACTCCTAGGTAAATGAGCTATCCAAGACTAATACGAATTTTTACTTACGGACTAGAAATACTGGTATAAGTATTCTTAATTGAGCTAACAGTCTTCAGCTTTATAATCCATACCTATATTATTATTTTTTTTATGGTATAAGAGTCAAACTAGCAGACGTATCGCCTGGTGGTAAGCGATTACCGCCGCCCATGGACGAGTGTCCATGCGACACCAGAGGCGTCACAAGTGCGTTGCCGGCCTTTGAGGGATGGGGAGGGGGATAGGAGGGGGATTGGGGTATGGGTTGCCGGTATCCTCACTCACTCGATGAACTACAGCGTAAGCGCTGTTTCATATCGGTTTTCTGTGGGGCCGTGGTATCACTCCGGTCGAGCCGGCCCATTCATGCCGAAGCGTGGCTCTCCCACGGTTGAGAGCAAGCATAAAGTTATAAATAAACATGCGAAAGTTACTCTGTCTAACTTGCTTTTACGGCCAAAACGCTGCATCGATTTCAAAAAAATTTATAAAGCTACACTTTGCTGCGATAAACGATAAAAACGCGAGCGGTACCGCGCGCAATAGCTAACACTAAAATGTATTGAGATCTCGACCTGTGCCATTAATTTATTATCACAGATGTTGTAAATTGGAAACAAAAAGCAGCCTGATTGATTTAAAAATAAATTGATA
Source organism: Hyphantria cunea (assembly GCA_003709505.1). Taxonomy (NCBI): domain Eukaryota; kingdom Metazoa; phylum Arthropoda; class Insecta; order Lepidoptera; family Erebidae; genus Hyphantria; species Hyphantria cunea. The sequence goes on from PKRV01001967.1 coordinate 156,340, forward strand.
TTATTATTTACAGCTGATGCAGTTCCGACGGTATTGACACGCCGTGTGGTGCAAACAGATGTTTATTCGGTCGGTCATTATGCTGAGCACAGATAACAAATGAACTCGAAAAAAAAAAGTTTTGCGATATTTGGCTATGATTTTTGCTTATTTAGTCTTTAAGAAAGATTACCTGACTGACCGATGAGTGCTTCGCTTGGTATCATTATTTTTTGGTAATCTTTTTTCAAATGAATTTACCGTGGGAGAGCCACGATTCGGCATGAATGGGCCGGCTTGACCGGAGTGACCACGGTGTCACAGAAAACCGGATTGAAACCGTACCCAACTGCATAATACCCTATTTTACCTTAACCTGTTTTAAAGTAGAAAGACCGTTGTATAAAAAGACGACTAAGAAATCTAAAGTAAAACAAGCTCGATACTTCATAAATGTAATAAATCCTAAGTCGCTCAATAAAAGTTTTCACATAGATTTCCTACCACCAAGTCAAACAACAATCCTAATTATCTCTTTCTCTCTCCAGGCTCGTATGGAAGTGGACGACTTGTTCGTCGATCTAGCAGACGGCCGTCGACTCCTCAAGTTGTTGGAGATCATCAGCGGCGAGCGTTTGCCCAGGCCCAACAGTGGGCGCATGAGGGTGCACAAGATAGAGAACGTTAACAAGAGTTTGAGCTTTTTACACACTAAGGTAAGTACCTCTCATTATATGACGAAGTAACATCTCAATAGGGCACATTAATGTGGGTCACCATGCTGCATTGTTTGCATTCACAATAAGTATGGTGACCACTGCTCTTGGATTCTGCTCTTGCTTTCCATCAGGCAGAGGAGAGTTTTTGTATATAACTTTAATTATAAGAGTATATAGTTTTATTCCTTGCAGAGTATAAAACCTTGTCATGTGTCATTGTACATGCGTTAATTTCTATAGGGGACGCCGATATAAAAAGTTGCCCAGTACAAATAAAACTAAAGAATAAATCTAATTATTTCAATACTATCATCAATAATATCAATATTACCGAATTTAAGTAAGCAAGACGTCGAGGGTTTGAATCTCAGTCAGGACAAATAATTGTGTAACTTTACTTCAACCGTCGTCGGTCCTGCACCTTATTTCTTTTTTGCGGAAATCCCCTCGGATTCCATCGACCTGTGGTTATATCGGACTCGAACCGACTAAAAACCGCACACCATCTCGGGTACTAGAAGCCGGGGAACCAGGTGTACCCTCGGAAGGAGATTCCTGTAACCCCGACGTACCTCGGGCCACGCACTGCCTGTAGGTGGCCCCTTCATGTGTGGGAACCCGTATGTTCCCGTTACTATCCCACACACGCTCCGCAGCGTCCGCGTCTCGTCTCCATCCGAGCCTGCTTCTGCTAGGGTAACAGATGGCCTCATCTGTACTGTCTGTCGGTCTGGCACCTGATCTCTTTTCGGTCGTGATTAATAGTCACAGATTGTGAGAGTGAGAGAACACGTAGTGCACTTGCGCATAACCACATTAACAGTTAGCCCCCAATCCGCACTCGACCAGTTTCGTGACGTCTAATAAATAAATGAATAAAAACGTTCAGACATTTTAACACACAACGCCATCTAGTCCCGAACTAAGCAGAGCTTGTGCTATGGGTACTAGATAACTGATATTAATACTTATATACTTTTTTTTTGTAAATACATACATATTATACATAGAAAACACCCAAACTCTGAAACAAATATTTGCAGAGCATACAAACATTTGGTCCGACCCAGGAATCGAACCAGGGACCTCTTGCACAGCAGTCGCATTCGCTACCACTGCGCCACAGAGGCTTTAACCTTCTTCTGAGAGGAGACCAGAGCCCAGCAGTGAGACGTTATGGGTTGTTGACGACACTAGCAGTGAGCTTACCGAAGCTCAAACCCCTCTATCCTGATACTGGAGTAGGACGTGCCTATTAACGTTGGTAGTCGCTTACCAACAAGTGACCTTAATAATTGATTTCACGGGAATTAACGCAATCACTTATTTAAATGTGTGACCACTGCCTTTTTTTTTACGTGATGGAATGCGTTTACGCACTTCACTCCTCCCCCGCGGGGACAGTGGGTTCGCTTCGCGTGGGACTCCTGACTGACTCGCCAAACTACCTACTAAACCACCACGGTGTGCCACTCTGCGCCTGACACGGGAGGGATCCGGAAACCGCTTTCTTACGCCATCCCTCCCAGCGTCCGGACCCCTTCCAGCGATGTGACCACGGCCAGTCCAACCTAGTCGAAACGTTGAGCAAATCAGAGATAATAATTATTGAATAACGCGGGGAACGGGAACGCGCAAGTTTAAACCTTAACATATCACAAGGTCACAGTGATAACGCTTTATATAATGCTACCACCTAAAGAAAATGATAAATACGTGTTATATTGACGTATTTCAGTGTATAAACACTATCATTGATTAGATATGTTTATTATTTAGCTTATAGTGTGTTGCAACATAATTACATTAATTTTGGATTGAATCCGGATAGCAATATAATAATGTATAGCTGAAACTTACATACTGAGAGCAACGCTACCTACTGAATCCAATTGTGTTGCCAAACCATTCGGGAACTTGTGACAATACACAGAAAAATACGTTCATATCGTTCTAGGATTAAACTCAATTGAAAATTCAAAAACATTCCCAAAACCCAACAATTGTGGGTATATAGAAATATTTTATTTTATATAGCCTTTGATGATACCATAAGGCGAAACCGGTCAGGTGTAAAAACAACAAAAATTGTGAAATAAGTGCAAGTGAGTTTCTATTCTTTAAAATGTATTGCAACAAATTCCATCAAGTGCCGAAAGTATAAATTACATCCTAATCGGTTCCGTTGTTTCGGAGGAGAAACAAAGCTACAGAAGAATATATTACTAGCGTTCAGGCAAGACTTTTTATGGAGGTCTTTGTGATTCCCAGATTTACAATGATATGCACGTATTACACATATAAACCTTATCTTAAATCACTCTAAACTATTATTCAAAATTGTATTTTAAAAGATCTAATCGAACAAACAGCGGTTAAGACTTCATTTTATGCTGCGTAAAGAAGATAATTACAAAGTCGCTCAGCGTGCTATGGAGAGGGCTATGCTCGGCGTTTCTCTAAGGGATCGCATCAGAAACGAGGTGATCCGACAAAGAACCAGGGTCATCGACGTAGCCCACAGGATTAGCAAGCTGAAGTGGCAGTGGGCTGGCCACATTTGCCGAAGAACCGATAACCGTTGGGGTAAACGAGTTCTTGAGTCCTCGTCTCGGCAAACGTAGTGTAGGACGTCCACAGGCCAGGTGGAGCGATGATTTGCGCAGGACGGCTGGCGGGAGCTAGATACGAGAAGCCAAAGATCGAACTAAGTGGCGTGAAATTGGAGAGCCCTATGTCCAGCAGTGGACTGCGATAGGCTGATGATTGATTGATTGATTGAAAGAAGATAATTATAACCTCGGAGAGGTAGGTTAAATCCTCGATCCGGGAAGTTGGATACCTAAGGACTCCGGCAACAGTCTCTATAGAACTTCAATATCGCCCAGTGGTTGGGTTGTGGAGGTCTGATGGCCGCTCCACTTTTTTCCCGTGCGGAAATCCCCTCGGATACCACCACGGTGGCATGTCGGACTCGAACCGACTAAAACCGCACACCGTCTAGGATACTAAGAGCTAGGGAACCAGACACACCCTAGAAAGGAACCTGGAACCCTGACGTACCTCGGGCCACCTCCCGTTTCTAGATAGCCACCTCCTGTGTAGGGACCCCGCGAGTGAAGCGAAGCGCGCGCACCCCTCACCCGAGCCTGCTTCAGCTAGGGCGACAAATGGCCACATCTGTCACCCTAAGGCTTGATGGCCGCTCCACCTAACAAATCAAAGTTCATCCATAGTAGATTTAACCTGTGCAGTGTCGATTAACCTAAACTCTTAAGCGGTTTGCGAAATATTTTGGTAGTGGTCACAGAGAAATAAGTTTTTTTCGTATTAAAATGTAATTATATCTTATAATATGCACATCATTGTAAACGCTATGAAATTTGCCATGTAATTAACTACGTAATTTATCAAGAAATACTTACATATAGCAGAAATCATGTGATATATTTGTATGTCGTGATTTTTTCACACATTGATGTCAATGTTTCCATTCATAATATAAAATATATAACTTCTACACATACACTAGCACCCATAATCTATTACACAAGTATATAAGCACTTAAAGAAGACCCCTTCCGAGTTTGGGCGATTTGCCTCCACTATGGTAACTAGACTGTTGACAAACATACATTAGATATTATTACTAACCAAGATTTCCCGCAAGAAACGCGAACTAAATAATAATATCGCTTGCTAAGCGTGAATACGACAAATTTTCCCCCCTCATGGACAGCAATTTAATTTATATGTATACTGAAGAAACTAATACACGCTTTCACAGAACAAATAATTGTGCTCGTCACATATTTATTTGAGGGTTGGAGTTGAACCTATGACCTCCTACTTAACCGTCAGAGTTACTTCTACTAGACAAATTCTCAACTCAAAGGTTGCAAAATATCTGATGTACGGTCAAAATATACAGAGATAATGGTTTTAAAGGATTAACTAACAAATAATCAGATTTCAAATATCAATAGCGACCTTGTGATAACACAGATTAGTTATATTTTCGTTGGAAATGTTGATAAAAGTTAACTGTATTTAGTAACTTTAACAGGGTTTATTCAGCGTTGAAGGGTAGTTATAAGATAAAGGGTTATTTATGAGAAACATATTTCAACGCCATCTAACGGGTACACTCGGAACTATTGAATAATGAACCTACATCGCGCAATAGAAGTTCTCGTGGCGATTAGCGTATAAATAGCTTCCTTTATAAACTGTTGGTTTACGGCCCACCAGGATTGATTACGTCTCCTGTTTCGAAGATCCACCCTTTGATCCTCCAGACACTCATCTTCACTACCAGCCCACTTGTTTAGCTCGCTCTATAATCCCGGATCCTTCAAGTGGAGCGCAAAAGCTTCTGACTACGCATCATGCAAATACCGTGGGAGAGCCACGCTTCGGCATGAATGGGCCGGCTCGACCGGAGTGATACCACGGCCTCACAGAAAACCGGTGTGAAACAGCGCTTACGCTGTATTTCATCGAGTGAGTGAGGATACCGGAGGCCCAATCCAACGCCCCCTATCCCCCTCACCATCCCCTTTCCCTCCAGGCCGCCATAGTGTGGGTCACCATACTGCATTGTTCTTTTTCGCATTGAGGATGGTGACCACCACTCTTGGATTCTGCTCATGCTTTCCATCAGGCAGGGTAGTCATTTTGGCAGCTTAAATATAAAAAAAAAAGATGCTGCATTGTAATATTGCCTGCATTAGCAATGAAGTAAAATAACCAATACTCTTGGATTCTGCTTATGCTTTTCATCAGGTAGAGTCACTTTAGCAGGCTCTTATGTATATGAACTATTCTGAACGTAAATAAGGCCTGAATAGAAAAATGTATATCGGCCGAACCACGGTGCTTATGTTATAGAAGCCACAGGAATGTGCAAACGCTCTGCATCGTGTGGGCTTCCATGTAGGCTTATGTCTGTTAAGGCTTGTCTCAACTAAGCTACGGCGGTTCTCAATAAATAATCGTCTTGTGTAAAACTACTAGTTTGTAGAAATCCTAAATTAATATCAAGAAGAACACGTTCGCGATTTTTTGTAACATTTTCATTCATAATTAATATATAATATAATAAATTCAGGTGTTAATTAAATAAATGTAGTCGGTGGATTAACAAAAAATAACAATATTTATTAATGACAATACACCTACAAGCGTCGGAAGTACGTCGGGGTTCCTGGGATATCCTTTCGAGGGTGCATCTGGTTCCCCGGCTTCTAGTACCCGAGACGGTGAGCGGTTTTAAGTCGGTTCGAGTCCGACATAACCACCAATCGGTAGTAACCGAGGGGATTGCCGCAAAAAAAAAAGATAGAAAGTTTCAAAAATTATTTCTTTGTGGATGCTTGCTGCTTTTATTTCATCTTTTTTCAAAATTTCTCTCTATGTGTAGTGTTCTTAAAGTTGTTCTTCTATTCTAGGTTCGATTGGAGTCTATAGGTGCTGAAGATATAGTGGATGGCAACCCTCGGCTGATCCTCGGTTTGATATGGACCATCATCTTGCGGTTCCAGATCCAAGAAATTGAAATTGATGTTGTAAGTATTAGATGCAGTTATTATCACACTCTTATAATACAAAGGCGAGATTATGCGAGTGTGTTTGTATATTTGTACCTTTCCACGTTCAAAATGATGATCCAATATTGATATAATGATAATTTGGCATGGCACTTTTAGATTACGTTAGTTTTTCAACAATCGTCTTCATTGTTACTAAGATTCAGCGCTTGTGGTTAATTTTTTTCTAAAAGTATGAAACCAAGTACCGGCTCGACCGGAGTGATGCCACGGCCTCACAGAAAAGCGATGTGAAACAACGCTTGCGCTGTGTTTAAACGTAAGCGCTGTTTCATACCGGTTTTCTGTGAGGCCGCGACATCACTCCGGTCAAGCCGGCCAATTCATGCCGAAGCGTAGCTCTCCCAGGGTTAAACTATTTAAAGCCTATATACTTCCTTCATAAATAGGCAGTCCAACATTAAAATAATTTGACATTTTTAACCTGTGGCTCCTGAGATTAAAATGTTAACAAATAAACTTTTCAGGTTCATAACATTAGTATTACTGCTTTTAATAACGTTATTCAACTGTTAAAAGTTAAATTTACATTGGCACTATGAAAAACATAATATTTCCCATCTACAGGACGAAGAAAATGTATCCTCAGAAAAGAAGTCAGCCAAGGATGCCTTACTGCTCTGGTGTCAACGGAAGACCAGCGGCTACCATGGAGTTCATATACACAACTTCACTGATTCTTGGCGATCTGGTCTCGGGTTTAACGCCCTTATACATGCACACAGGTAAGAAGATAGACAACTTGATTCTCCACCCCGAAACATGTGACATTTTCTCAGAAGTCTCTTGTGATTTTAAATAGTTATGTGATAAAATATAGTGAACTAATTTGCATATAAAACCCACAGGTGATAGTTATACTTGTTATATGATTATTATACGATCTTCCGAAAGCTTTCGACTTTATGGACCATAAGATCTTTGACTAAATTCATCCGTTGTTCATAGTAGTATTGATTTCAATTTTGATCTGATATACTTTTTATATTTAATAAGTAATTCATACAAGAAAAATATGTAAAACTTCTTATTAATTAACTGGAATAGTAGGAGTGACACAGGGCGCTATCCTTGGGCCCTTGTTGATAAACCCATATTATTTTAAATATATCTATTATCAGACGTGCATTATGGTATATGTTAAATGTGTTTGTATCGAATGAATATTTATAAACTATCCTCTTCACAGACCTGACCTGTTCCGCTGGTCTGAAGTCCCCGCAAACGACCACGTGGAGACTCTCAACCACGCTTTCGATGTTGCACATAAGCACCTCGGCATTCCTCGTCTACTTGATGCTGAAGGTAAGTCAGGAATTCGATCCTATTTTGATTTATTATTAAATGGACAGGCAGTTGGACAAAAATTTTTTCTATTCTTCTTTTCTGTGTTTCTTTTATTGTTATCGATCTTGTAGAATTTTGCAATGAAATTCATGAGAAGTAATAAATGAGAATGGTTCAAGAAATCTTTTTGTACAGGTGTGTTCTTAAAATAACTAAAATTCTCTTCTCTTTTAATTATATGTATTCTTCTTACAGACGTGGACACCAGCCGCCCTGACGAGAAGTCGGTGATGACCTACGTAGCGAGCTACTATCACACGTTTGCTCGCATGAAGAACGAACAGAAGAGCGGACGGAGAATCGCCAACGTGAGTTCTCTCTCCTTGTTTTTAGAAAGTGATTTTGCTCATAATCACAAATAATATTTTTTTTAAATTATATTTGCAAAGGCTAGACTGCCTCGATGGTCTAGTGGTAAAAGTAAGCGATTTCAGATCAAGTGGTCTGGGGAGTTTTTCTTGCAAGTAGTTCTTAATAGCAGCCCGGAGTATGGAAGATGGCGGTGTTTCCCGCCCGTGCCTCGGAGAGCATGTTTAGACGTTGGTCCCGCTTGTCATGAACAACTATGGCAAACGTTATTGGGAAGTCAGTGCCCTCAAATACACTGACAACTAGTTTACCCTCAGGGTTGCGGAGGTCCGATGTTTGTCGCTCCGTGTAAAAACTGATATTCAGGTAAAACCGGTTGAACTAGTAGCTGATGGGAATTATAAAGGTTAGGAAGATTATGATCTTTGCAAAGGCTAAATAATTATTTTCAAGAGGAAAAAAAAATCTACTTTGATTATTTTCGGGAAAAGTAAAATGAGATCAGGAAAATTAAACTCGTGGAGGAACCATCATATTTGATGCCAACGATGTGTTTGGGACTTAGAATGCAGACTTATCCCCTACATGGGACCATCATCAGCGTTATTTAGTGGGCCTAAACATCCTTTCTAACGAGAGGTTTATGTTGACTATTTGAGACTGTTATATTCTTGCAGGAAAGCCATACTTTGGCACTTATGGATGATAATACTCTTTTTATTTCTTCACCAGATCATAGGTCAGATGATGGACTGCGACGGCCGCAAGGGCGAGTACTCCCAACTCATGAGCGCACTCCTAGAATGGATCCGTTTGAAGATCCAAGAGCTGAATGGAAGAGACCTTCCCAACTCCCTCGACGGTATCCAACGGTTGCTCCTCGCCTTCAAACAGTACAGAACTGTTGAGAAACCACCAAAGTAAGACACTTCAAACCACTAAAGTAGCACACAAGTAAATAGTGAATTGAATAGACAATGATTTTGTTTTTTATATGGTATACTAACTTTTGCCCGCGGCTTCGCCTGCGCTTTTTCTTTTTGTATGGTAAAGTAGCCTATGTATTGTCTTAAGAATAAAACATAGTATCGCAATGTCAAATTGCATAGAAATTGGTGTAACGTTTTAGCTGTAAAGATATAACAGACAGATAGACGAAGTTACTTTCCAATATATTGCGAGGGTAGTACCTACCCGGTCTAGCTGTACCTTCGTGCTCAAATCAGCGTGGCTCTACTACCTTAAGTACCATATATATATAGTATATATAGCACCTGTATGGATCAAAACATAATTATATTTTCACAGATACAAGGAACGTTCAGAAATCGAAGCCTTATATTTTGACATTAACACCATGCAGAAGAGTTTGGTCGGAGAAGCCTGGGCTCCACTTGAAGGTCAACTGCCTCAAGACCTAGAAAGAGCTTGGCAGAAGCTGGAACAGGTATTTTATTCTACATTTTTTTTGGTACATATTTATAAACAGATACCGACACTTTGTACAGTAACACTGGACTACTTAACAGTACGACCACTCTGTATATTCCGAAAAAAATAAAATGCTTGTCCGTTCAAATAAGAGTTAGAATTCAAGACTGGTTCACCATACTCATTGTTCGTGCAAACATGGCGGCTTAGCGATGCTTCTGCATCTTTGGGCCTCCGGTCTCGGACTCACCAACTAAATACGAGAGCACGAATACTGTCACTTTGAGCTGGTCTTCTGTAAGTGGGTAGTACCGGCCCGGTCATGTCGGACCTTCGTGCTCACATCAGTGTAACTCTACTAGCTTTAGTACTATGTAGCAGCATACAAATGTATGGTTTTTGTGTCATTAGTTTGGACTAGGCACATAAAAAAATATTAAGGAATTATGGCGCCAAAAATTGATCTAAAAAAAATGTTTTCCAAATACAACAAGTATGGTATCGAAATAAAGAATTTTTAACGGTGATTACGAATATATATATATATATAACTTATATGTTTTATTTTAAAAAATCTGAATTTAAACAAGATGACAGATATTGACGGAGTCGTATTTTTTTTAGAATATTTTTACCTGTTTTCATAATTATTATTATTACTTGTTTCTCTTAAGGCTGAACACGCTCGCGAGATCGCCTTGAGAACGGAACTACTGCGGCAGCAGAGATTGGAGCAGTTGAATTACAAGTTTAATACTAAGGTGAGTCATCAATAATTATTACGCTACGATGGAGCTCCAATCACCGATGGTAAGCAACGACGCTGACTTTATGGGTGACCGCTGATGGCACGATACCATGAGCCTCTCTATACTCCTTGATTCGGAAGTCACGTTAAGAAATCGGCCCTGGTTGTTATAACAGGATAAGTCGTGAAGCTTAGTTGGAGGCCTTTGGGCGGCTTAAAAACATCCAACGGCAAGATTTACGTAGCTACAACGTATTCTTGCCAGTCCCCAACCCGCACTCGGCCAGCGTGGGGACGTATGGCCTTAACCCTCTCCCGAGAGGAGACCCGAGCCCAGCAGTGGGACATTATGGGTTGTTGATGATGGAAGGTTGCCTACAATAAAGTGTTGTTAGGAACTTCTTATAGTGTGAGGGTGCAACAGGAAGAAAAACCTTGAGCTAAAGTTGGCTAAAGCTACCAGCGCCTCATGCTGCCCTGAGCGTGGCCGCGGATGGGCGGGACGGGTTTTCCCCCCCATCCGCTTCACAGGCCAGCCGCGAGGGGGCGACGTTACGCGTGTGCCGTTCGTCGCCTAATTTGAGAGTTTACCATCAGACGACGGAGCCCGCTTCAGTGCGGGCAGGCGCTGGGAGGGGTCCGGATGGCGTAAGAAAGCGGTTCCCGGATCTCTCCCGTCTCAGGCGCAGAGTGGCACACCGTGGTGGTTTAGTGGGTAGTCTGGCGAGTCAGTCAGGAGTCCCACACATAGCGAACCCCCTGTTAAGGGGGGAGCGAAGTGCGTAAAGGCATTCCACCACCTAAAAAAAAAAAAGTTGAGTGATGTAAAAAATATCTAATATAAATGTCACAATATATTAAAATCCATTTTAATAGTATTAAATGATTGTATGTAGCGCAGTAGTGGCATATGCAACTGTTGTGTGTATGCAGGTTCGATTCCCGTCTCGAACCACATGTTTGTATGATCTGCAAATATTTGTTTCGGAGTTTAAGATTTTCTATATATAATATGTATGTATTTACAAAAAAGCAATCTATATCCTTCTAATATTATAAACGCGAAAGTTTGTAAGTATGGATGGATGTTTGTTACTCTTTCACGTAAAAAATACTGAATGGATTTTAATGAAACTTTACAATAAAGGCGCTCATAGCCCAGTTGCACTCGGTGATTAGAAACAATCATCGAGGGTAAGCAACCATGGCGCGGTCAGTACCTGGATGGGTGACCGCTGGTGGCATGTTACCATGAGCGTCTCCGTGATTCGGAGGTCACGTTAATCTGTCGGTCCCGGTTGTTATCATACGATAACAGTCGTGAAGCTTAGTTGGAGGCCTTCGGGCGGCTTAAAAACATCCAACGGCAAGATTTACGTAGCCACAACGTATTCTTGCCAGTCCCCAACCCGCTTTTAGCCACCGTGGGGACGTATGGCCTTAACCCTCTCCTGAGAGGAGACCCGAGCCCAGCAGTGGGACATTATGGGTTGTTGTTTGTTTGTTTTGTGTTTTTACAATAAATAGCTTATACATCAGAATAACACGTAGGCTACAATTTATAAATATACAATTCATACAATAGCTTTGTACCGCGGGGCTCAGGTAGTTTGTCATAGTACAAGCTCTACTTATTTTGAAGCTATCCGAAATGTTCTGATGCGCCCTATATACGAAATATTCGTAAGGGTGGAATAAATAATAAATGAATAATTATTTCGTACATCTAACACACAACGCCATCTAGTCCAAAGCTAAGCAGAGCTTGTGTTACGGGTACTAGACAACTGATACAAATACATATGTATATACTTTTTTTTGTAAATACTTACATATTATACATAGAAAACACCCAAACTCCGAAACAAATATTTGCAGATCATACAAACATTTGGGCCGATCCGGGAATCGAACCCGAGACCTCACACACACTGCGCCACTCAGGCAGTCAAGTCGTTATCACTTAAGTATTAAGAATCTAAATGTATTATTTTTGTCAACAGTCAGTACTCCGTAAGGGTTACCTGAAGGAGATGATCCAGGTGCTCTCCGACCCTCGCTACGGGTCCAACCTGGCGCAGGTAGACGCCACAGTCAAGAAGCACGAGGCCATCTCAGCTGATATACTTGCCAGGTGAGAATTCCTTTTCTATGTGATGTGTTGGGTTAACAAGCAAACGGTAGCTGATGGCAAGTGGTCACCGCCTACAACTCACTGCATTGTCGACCTGTTTGGCGGGTTAAGAAACTAAAAAGGTACACAACAACCGCAGGTCACGCTGCGGAGCGAAGCTAGTCTAATAAAAGTATCCTAAGTAACTCCGTATATTATCGGCAATCTGCCAGTGAAAGTCGCGTCAAAATCGGTCCAGCCGTTCCGTATATAGTAGATTACCGGAAACAAACAGACAAAAATTGTTAAAAATGTTATTTTAGTATATAAACCGTGTATACCCAAATACGCAGTTATTTAAATGGGGTTTATTTTAATATTACAAACAGACACTCCAATTTTATTTATTTGTATAGATCAAAGTTATAGCAACTAGAACCTAACACCTTCAAGAACGTTGACAACTGGAATGTTCAATATGCGTGTTTTTTTTCAAATTTCTTGATCCAATCATTTACGGCTCTGTAACATAGGAAAAAAACATAAATAGGCTTGAAAATAGGCGAACTAATTTTCAAAGAGAAATTTAAAACACTGACTAAAGTTAAGCTATTCAAACGCCGCCATTTTGCGCGCGCTTTTGACACAACCAGTGACGTCATTGTCATTTCGTGTTTGTTTACTATTCAGTGTTTCAGTTACTTAATACTTACTAATAGTTTTAATTACTATAAAAATCATGGAAGAAGCTAATTTTTCTTACAAACTACTAACACAGTTTGAATTTCGATTCCGATGAATTCTATGAAGTGACCATCGACCTCACATTTCGTTTCGACCAAAAGTGACGCGCTTTGCAAGTTTGAATTTCCCTACCTTAATTTTAAATTATTATTTCAAATTTCGTGGGTTTAAATAAAAAAAAATACATTTTAAATATATTGTAAAGACAATAAAGAAGCTAGAAAAAATGCAGTCACTTTCCATCAGGTGACTCGGTGTTTGTTTGTTTGTTTACTCTGTGAAAGAAGAATAACAGAAGTTATACCACATTATATAGAAGTTGGTATATAGTTTCTGTCAAGTTTTCCTTCTTTATACAGTTCTATTGTTGGAAAATGCTTACCGCCGCTCATGAACGTCTGCAATTATTTGTCGTCAAAAGCTCCTTTCTTAAGAATGGCTATACAGCAGTGTGTTATTAAAGCTGGTAATGAAATGCATCGATGACTCTTTCTTTCTCTCTTTTAATATCTTAACTCATCTGAAGTCCTACTAACTCTACTTGAATATCCCACAGAACGGAACGTTTCGAGGACTTATCCGCCATGGCTGCGGAGCTGGTCCGCGAGAACTACCATGGGGCGGAGACGGTGTCCCGCACGGAGCAGGCTGTGCTGGCCAGGTGGAAGGAGCTGCTGGAATTGCTGGAGAGGCATCGCTCCTCGCTTGGGAAGCTGGCGCATCTTATGGCGCTGCTCAGAGAAGCTGATGCTGTGGGAAATACTCTTGAGGAGATGAAGGTTTGTAAAAGTTTGATAATGAAATTCATTATTTTATTAGCGGTGTTTCTTTGTACTATCATATTTATTGTTAAAGTACAACATATTTGTTGTTAAAGTAGTAAAAGTTAAAGAGATCTCGGGTTCGATTCCCGGGTCGAACTGCTGTTGCGTTTTCAAACACACATATAAACAAAAAATCTAAACACTGTGGTTTGAGTTATGTTATTTTAATTAAGACCCCCTTCGTTCGTTTTTATTCAGTATATTTAATTATAAAATAATTTATGCACAACAATATATGGAGAATCATCCTGTCACTATTTTTAATGAATGTCCTCACAGGCGCAGTTCCAGTCGGAAGATGTGGGTCGTCACCTGGTAGACGTGGAGCGTCTGCTGCAGGCCCACGCGCTGCAGGAGCTGCAGCTCGGAGCAGTCGACGAGTCCATCCGCCGCCTCGTCCGGCACGGCGCCCAGGCCCAGGGACCCCCACAGCCCAAGCACCAGCTCACCCAGCAGCTACAGCAGCTGGAAGACGCCTATGACAGGTACGGATTACTACGAAATTTCTTTCCTTTTCAATATACAATAAACACCTAGACTCAGAACAACAATTTGTGGATCACACTGATGTTGCACCAGAGGTGATTCCTAATAAATTAATAATATTGTTAGATATTTATTAAAAAAAGAACAACTGGTGGCGAACGACTAAAACCGCACACCTTCTCGGGTACGAGAAGGTGTGGAACCAATGAAATCCCTGGACACTGGACTGGTACATCGGGCCACCTACACCTATACGAATTCGTAGATGTATAGGAACCGGCATCGGGGCTCTTGTATAGGATATATAGGAACCCCGATGTTTATTTTCTATTAAGAAAAGGGCGCGAGTAGTTTTTAGATCTCGCGAAGCCACCCCGGCCTGCTTCTGTTGGGGCGACTGGTGGCCCGAGGCGTCTTTTTTTTTTTTTTATTTATAATTTTAGGGGCAAACGAGCAGACGTATCGCCTGATGGTAAGCGATTACCGCCGCCCATGGACACCCGTAACACCAGAGGTGTCACAAGTGCGTTGCTGGCCTTTGGGGGATGGGAAGGGAAGGGGGATGGTGAGGGGGACAGGGGGCGTTGGATTGGGGTATGGGCCTCCGGTATTCTCACTCACTCGATGAAACACAGCGTAAGCGCTGTTTCACACCGGTTTTCTGTGAGGCCGTGGTATCACTCCGGTCTCACCGTTCAAAATCCAATAAACAAATCTCCTGATATTAAACCAACCACACCATTTCGTGGCGAGTGGTTTTAGGAAATCCATGGATTTCGGCTAACAATATAATTAGTATTTACTAAACAAAAATCATAAGTCAAGTACAGGTACAGAAATGCAAGCTAAAGGTTTTGTGTGTAATATACCTGAAAAAATTCTTATTAGTAATTGTAAAATCAAATTCTTATCATATTTTTATATTAAAATTTTAACCATAAAAATAAATTACAAAATAATACACCTATTTCATTTTATCCAATTCGATTCTACTAGAAATCCATCGTACCCTCAAACAAATGTATGTATGTATATAAAAATATATTTTGCTTCAGTTTGGTCGCTGCCGCTAAGGACCGCAAAGCTCGTTTAGAGGACGCGAGGAACCTTTACCAGTTCCTGGAAGACCATGATGAGGAGGAAGGTAAGAAAATATACTGAGTTTTGACGCGCAGTGATAGCGTACGCGACTGCTGTCCATGAGGTCTCGGGTTCGAATCCTGGGTCGGAACAAATGTTTGTATGATCCTAAAAAATATTTGTTTCGGAGTTTGGGTGTTTTGTATGTATAGTATGAATGTATTTACAAAAAAAAAGTATTTATGTATTAATATCAGTTGTCTAGTATCCATAATACAAGCTCTGCTCAGTTTGGGACTAGATGGCGTTGTGTGTTAGATGTACGAAATATTTATTTATTTATATTATTTATTCAGTCTGGGTAGGCAGAGACTTAAATGTTCCTTTTTTGAAAACAACACAAAGATACTTGTGGCTAGGTTGTCAGCACTTAGGTTAGTACATTAAGTTAAGTAATCCTACCAAGGTCAGTTTGCGATGGGTGACCGTTCATAACGTATTGAGTTCTATAGTTTTTTTTTGTATAGCGGGTCTTATGAGTGATAAAATTACTATATGAATGATTATATTTTTATGTTCTGGGTCCCGACGTTTCGAGCAGGTTATACCGCTCGTGGATACGGGTAAAACGTCGGTACAGCAAAAAATATGTGTCGCGAAAATCTAAAAACAGTTATATTGAAATAAAAGAGGAGTATTGTGACCACCACTCTTGGATTCAGCTCATGCTTTCCATCACGAAGAGTAGAGTCACTCTGACAGGGTCCTTTCCCTGCTTCTCCTCGGTTATCAACATCAGTGGCCATCTTTGTAGTTGAAGGCCTAAAAAGCTCGACAACAGTCTTTTCTACAGAACTTAGTGGACTTAAAGCCGACTTCAATATAATTTAAGAAAAATCTATAATTAAAATTGTCACAATGTGTGATCAGGTTGGGTGACGGAGAAGCAACGAATCTGCCGCGCTGATGTGGCTGCCAAGGAGCTGAGAGCCGTGCTGGCTCTGCGACAGAAGCACACCGCGCTCCTGCACGAGCTGAGGGCCAGGGACCACGTCGCGCAAAGACACCGGGCTAAAGGACAAAGGTATACCCTATACCCTATACGAAAACTTGAGAGAAACCTTGGTATAAGGTGGTATAATAGACCACAACCGCCTTTCTAAGAAGACGCTGATGTACAGCAGTGGACTGTTAACTGCCAAGCCTTAGGCCATGGGTTCGATTCGCAACCAGCACAAATAATACCGTGGGAGAGCCACGCTTCGGCATGAATGGGCCGGCTCGACCGGAGTGATACCACGGCCTCACAGAAAACCGGTGTGAAACAGCGCTTACGCTGTGTTTCATCGAGTGAGTGAGGATACCGGAGGCCCATACCCCAATCCAACGCCCCCTATCCCCCTCACCATCCCTCTTCCCCCCAGGCCGCCATAGTGTGGGTCACCATGCTGCATTGTTCTTTTTCGCATTGAGGATGGTGACCACCACTCTTGGATTCTGCTCATGCTTTCCATCAGGCAGGGCAGAGTCATTTTGGCAGCTTAAATATAAAAAANAAAAAAAAAAAAAAAAATAATTGTAAGTAAATAGGATACAAACTAGCAAAGGTATCGCCTGGTAAGCGAATGTCCATGGACACCCGCAACACCAGAGGCGTTACAATTACGTTGGCGGACTCTGGGTGATGGGAGGAGGAGGGGAGGGTTTGGGGTATGGGTCTCCTTTACACTCACTGTTTCATACTGGTTTTCTGTGAGATTGTGGCATCACTGTAGTCGAGCACATTCGTGTCGGAACGTGGCCCTCACACGGTAGAATTGAGCTTAACTAAATTGTGTATATTAATAAATAATATACAATATATATGTATTGAGTAATATATAAGTAAGTATATCAGTAGTCTGTGTATATGTGTGGATATTTATATATATATGAATATATGTATATATATGTATATATATGTGTGTAGTTCGTTATATTCATTAGCAAATAATTAATTCAAAGCTCATTGCACCGACAACTACCACTGTCTCTCCTATAGATTTCGATCCATCCTAAGTTGCCTGGAAGAGATGCTTTTGGCAATAAGGCCGCCCTTTGTACACTCCGTCTCATATTCTATGTACTCTCTTCTAACTGTAATATTATAGTGTGCAAATAAGGAGTTTTCTATCTATCTATCTATCTAGTCTGGTTAAATAGTCTAGGCTCTGTTTAGTTTGGGAACAGATGGTCATGTGTGTTGTGAACAGAGAATATTTTTATACATATTTCTATACTATATTGGTATTAGCTTTCATTCAAACCTGAAATTAATAAGTATGGTGTTTTTTTTTTATTTTAAGATTTTAAACGATTTATTCCTTACAGCCTTATTGATGCAAAGCACCCAAAAAGCGCAGAAATTGAACGTCGCCTGACATCTTTGAACAAACAGTGGCAGATACTAAGAGAGCTGGCCGCCGCCAGGGAGAAGCAGCTCGCTGATGCTGCAGAGGCCCATCAGGTAAAACTTCATCATATATATATATACTTTTTATATGTATGTATTTTCAAAAAATACATACTTATCTAAGTATTCCATCAGTTAATAAAGCTTTAATCTGTTCGGTTGTTAGATGGATGTCTACAATATACCCTTAAATATCATTGTAAACTTCTGTACTACTAGGGAAGAGCTTGGAGATTTGTCACACAGGCTTGGAACTTTTATGTAATATGTAATGCGGTGTGGTGACGCGTTACTATGCACTTGTGACTCATTTTTATTAAAAATCGAAATTCAAAATCATTAATATTTTATTTAATTTAGACACTAGGTGATATTTATGAATGTTAAATTGAACCTACAGATAACAATTATAGATCGACACAAACAGACGCCAGATCCACTGTATTGTCAAGGTGAATTAGGTGAAAACACCTAAATCCACTGTCTGCCTGTGTCGATCCATAACTTCCAGTTTCCAAAATTTCTATAACTTTATGAGAAAAATACTGACAAAGACAGTCATGGGCATTCATTTTAAAAGTCAGATTTTCAGGTACAAATAGTGTTAGTATTACATGAAAGAGTATGTTTGTAAATTGTTGCTACCTGAATTTAATTTTATTAAAATGCTTTAAAATGTAACGTACCAATAAAAAAAACAGTGATACCGAAGGTTTTTTTAGTATTGAGAAGTCACACTTTAGTATTTATTATTCGCGTGGTGAGTAAATGATGTGTCGTTGTAACGGACCCAGTTCTACGGCGACGCCAACGAGTCGGAGTCGTGGATGAAGGAGAAGCGGGCGCTGGTGGGCAGCGAGGACTGCGGGCGCGACGCGCCGGCGGCGGGCGCGCTGCTGGCGCGCCACCGCGCGCTGCACGACGAGATCTGCGCCTACCGCGCCGACCTGCTCGCGCTCGGCGCCGCCGCCGCGCGCCTGCGCGCCGCCGGCATCACCTGCCTGCAGGTGCTTCTCTGCTCGCTCTTCTACTCGCTCCCTCCCTACTCGCTCCCTCCCTACTCGCTCCTTCTCTATTCGCTATTCTACTCGCTCCCTCCCTACTCGCTCCTTGTCTACTCGCTCCTTCTACTCGCTCCTTCCCTACTCGCTCCTTCTCTACTCGCTCCTTCTCTATTCGCTATTCTACTCGCTCCCTCCCTACTCACTCCTTCCCTACTCACTCCTTCTCTACTCGCTCCATCTCCACTGACTCCTTCTCCACTCGCTCCTTCTCTGCTCGCTCCTTCTCCATTTACTTTTCTACTTTCACGCTTCATGTCATAATCATTAGTTTCGCAATACAATCCCGGTCGAACCGTCAGACATATCAAAGATATGTAATATAATTTTATTTGTCTGCACATATGACCTAGTGGTTTAGCGGTCGCCACGCCGCTTCCTGCTACATCAAGCGTTGTGGGTTCAAAACCTACATGGGATAACACTTTGTGCTATTGTGAATCACAAGTTGGAATTCTTTGTGTCCGTTTCATAGAAGCTTGTAATATCCTCCACGCCACAGAATTTATTAATAGTGCGGGAGTTGCCTAAAAAAAAATTTAAACAAGCAATCGAATTTGAATTTAAATCGCAATATTCGTGTGATTTTTTTTTTTTAATTATTAAGCATTCTCTATCAGTCGACCTGAGAGTATTGTATAAATATAAAATGGTAGGTACAAAAACTGTATACAAAAATACAATTTAACTTTCTAAAAAATATAGTTCATTATAATGTACCTTGCTGCCTCGGTGGCACAGTGGTAACGTATACAACTGCTGTGCTAAAAGTCTCGGGTTCGATTCCCGGGTCGAACCAAATGATTCTATGATCTATTGAGATATTTTCTATGCATAACATGTATGTGATTAATATCAGTTGTCTAGTACCCATAGCACAAGCTCTGCTTAGTCTGGGACTAGACGGTCTTATCGCTCACGGCGATCTCTTCCAGGCAACCAAAAGTTATATTTGTTATTATTATAATAATATTTATAAAATTTTCCAATTTGTAGTTACCGACAGAAGTAGAGTCGACTCCAGCGATAGAAGAAGAAGAATGGGTTAATGAGTCTCGACTAGTACCCACTGAGGTTTGGGAGGAGGAACCTGTAGAGAGGCTCGAACATAGAACCGTCACGGAAGAACGGAGTGTCCCTCAGGTAAGAGATATCTTAGAAGAAATGTATATTCTTCTGGATATCTTATTATTATTAATGTTTTTTGTTTTTTTTTTTCAGGTGAAAGCCTTATACCCCTTCACAGGTCAAGGTATCTCCATGCAGAAGGGAGACGTGATGTTCCTCATCAACAAGACCAACCCCGACTGGTGGTCGGTCCGCAAGGCCGACAGGACGGATGGGTTCGTGCCGGCTAATTACGTCAGGGAAATCGAACCTAGAGTCGTGCCGGTAAGTCCTTGGTTTGAGATAACCAAACATACTTTACGTAATTAATGAAAATCCTCTTATAAAGTAAGGGAGCATCCATCAATAATGTGTTTTTTTTGTTTTTTTTTATTACGTTTTGAAAATGACCTTTTTGGTAACCATAGATATGTATATACTTAGATCTTTTATTCACTAAATACATATGTATCACATCACATATACAAATTCTTCGAATATTTCCGGTTCCAAGGGGACGCAGAAGACAAGAGTATGTGGTGTTTTCACTTACAAATACTCCATCAAACAATCTTAAACCCTACTTTGCGGAGAGCAGGCCAGGACTGTGTGATTTCATATCCTTAGGACAAGACATAGCACCCACCTCCCGTCTCAGGCGCAGAGTGGCACATCGTGTGGTGTTAGTCGGTTCGATTCCGACACACTGCCCCTCCGCAAACCCCACCGGAGTGAAGGCCCAAGGGAGTATCCACACGTTAAAAAAAGGACATAGAACCCAAACTAGACTCAGTAGAAATGATCGTAGTCATTACATAATAATCCTCCCCTCCTTTCACCTTGTCTCTCATCATCCGATAGTCCACTTCTAGACATAGGTTTTTCTAATTTCACGCCACTTGGTTCGATCTGCGTTTTCCCCGCCAGCGTAAAAAGGTTGCCTATTATTAAATAACTATATTTTCCACACCAGGTCCAAGTCCGTCGTCCTGAGAAGGTCCGCACAGTCCAGCGTGTGAAGAAGACGGTGCTGGTGAAGCAGGTGGTGCCGGTGAAGAGGAGCAAGCCCGCCGCCCGCCGCGCCAGCCGGGCCGCCCTGCCTGTCCACCGCCCCACCACCACCACCACTGTGGACGCCAGGATCAATGATATACAGAAGGACTATGGTATGTTCATCATAAGCATTAAGTTCTTCAGCAATCCCCGTCAGTCTCCATTCAATTTCACTCTTCCAGTCAAACTATCAACCAGTTTTTGTCGAAACGAGCAGAGCATGTACAATTCTTGTGTCACAGTTTTAGTGTTTATACTCCTCGGAAATAGCTTGACCGATTTTAATGAAGTTTTATATTCAGGAAGTATGAGAAAAGGTTTATAACTAATTTTCACATCCCTAAGTGTTAAGGGTGATTCGCTCCAAATATTTTTTGGACAAAATTTTTTTTTGTAATTTTTATGATGTGGTATTAAAAAACACATTTAGTCCTTAATTTTTATCCTCCTACCACCTTTCGGTAATTTAGAAAATATTGACGGAAATAAATATGGCGGTACGAAGTTCGCCGGGTTAGCTAGTCTATATATATGTGTGTATAACTAAAAATGAATCACCAAAATGTATATACGCACCACCCCTATTCACCCCGAGGGTGTCGTAAGAGCCGGCTGAGGGAGCTAGCTGCCAGGACACCAGCAGAGAAGGAACATTTGACACAAACTCTGTACCCATCCGTCTGGCAGTAGTAGGCCAGAAGCTCTTAAAGGAGAAGCCTGTGCTTTAATGATTATAATACCGCTTCTGTATCATTAGGCCTCCGGTCTCGCACTCACCAACGAAACACGACAGCACGAACGCATTTTAGGTTAGTCTTGTGTGCGAGGGTGTAAGCCCTGCCTTGCTGGAATTACCTGGTTGTTCTATCTACAGTTTACTAATTCCATTAACTGCCTCAGTGGCGGGTTCGAGTCCCGGGTCGGACCAAATGTTTGTGTGATATGCAAAATTTTTGCGTGTTTATTATTATTATTACTATATCAGTGGTCTAGTACCCATAACACAAGCTCTGCTTAATTTGAGACTAGATGGCGTTGTGTGTTAGATCTCTGAAGTATTTATTTATAGTAAGTGACTTTACAGTAAAAAATGAATTTAAGATTGAAACCATTAAAACTCTGCCACTCTTCTTAAAACTCGTTAACCTGTCAACAGATGAGCTCCTGACCCTGTCAGCAGCTCGACGCGCTCAGCTTGAGGATGCCATCAAGCTGTACAGCTTCTTCGCGGAGTGTGATGACTTCGACAAATGGATCAAGGATAAAGAGAAGATGCTGCGAACTGATGACCCTGAGGATAGTGTTGATACTGCTAAGAGGAAATACGAGGTGATTTCTTTTATATATTCTTGGTTGTGTGACTATCTGCGTGGTGTTTTAAATAGTCACTTTATGGGTTCCTACTGCCCTGAGTGTTGTGGGGTTCGATCCTCACACGGGTCAACTGTTTGATCGTTTTCAATGTTTGTTCTTTTTGATTATTTAATTTTCTGTGTCATTTTCATCCTAAAGATATAAGGCAACGTTGATAATTTTACTAGAATACTGAAATTTTTAAATCAAACCGCTAATATAATCCGACTGCCTAGGTGGCGCAGTGATAGATTACGCGACTGTTGTCCATGATGTCTCAGGTTCAAATCCTGGGTCGGGCCAAATGTTTGTATGATCTGCAAATATTTGTTTCGGAGTTTGGGTGTTTTCTATGTATAATATGTATGTATTTTCAAAAAGAAAAGTATTTATGTATTCATATCAGTTGTCTAGTACCCATAATACAAGCTGCTTAGTTTGGGACCAGATGGCGTTGTGTGTTAGATGTCAAAAATATTTATGTAATTGCAATAAAATTTGAAATATATTCAGTACACTTTCAAAGATTTTTTTATAATTTTTCAAGACTAATAAGTTAAGAACAATGATTCAGAAGTAACAAAAGAAAAATTATCCGAAAAAAAAAACAAATAAATTGTCGAGTATAAAAGAATCTGTATGACAAATCTCATTAAAATCGGTTCAGCGGTTTATCCATGAAAGTGTAACAGACACAAAGAGTTATTTACGCTTTTCAAATATTAATAGAGATTATTTGAAGGGCTTATTTCATTGACTGGTTTATTTGCTACCTATTACCTAGTCCCCAACCCGCATTTGGCCAGCGTGGGGGGATGTATGGCTGAGAGGAAACCCGAGCCCAGCAGTGGGACATTATGGGTTGTTGATGACCTATTCAGCTTTTATTTAGAAGGTCATCAGCTGTTCTACTATAAATTTTCGAGTTCTAACAAATCTAGGTAATCTAGTCATTTAGGCAATAGGCAACCAGAATTTTATCAAACAATTACATATTTCTAGAAATTCGTGACCGACTTATCAGCGGCCTCCAAACGCCTGGAACACATCGATGCGGCTGCTGAGGAGCTGGTGGCAGCCAAGCACAGTCAGGCTGCTAAAGCCACTGCCAGGAAACAGCAACTCAGGCAACAATGGGACAGGCTTCTGAGATTGAAGCAACAGAAGGAGAAGAGTTTGGAAGGAGCTTCCAGGTTGTTACTTTTTCTTAGTTCAAGTTCTTAACTTCGAAAATTTCAAACTTTCATGCAATTGTTTAGCCCTTGTATTAAGGTTGAAATCAATATAAGTATTTTCTTATCGGGGGCATAAAGTATAAAAAAAAACATCAGATGTTAAAATATCAACTTTATGACGGTTAGCTCTACATATATAGACATTGGGCCTACATCGTTACCCTGAAGGAATCTTTCTAGATATAGTTCACTTTTGATTGCACAGTGAGTTTTTGTTATTCTTATAACTATTTCTTTGATATATAAGGGTCAGGAGTAAAGGCGTCAAAAATCAAAGATATAGTAAATAATATTTTAGTTAAACTATGTATTTAGTATGTAATATCACCAGTATCAAAGGCTTAACAAGGGTCAGTTTTTTTTTATTTTGATGTTTATATATATATTTTTTTATCTTGTTCTCAATTAAGGGAAATCACATCATAGTCATCACAGAAATGATATGTAAAGCCGTGTTTAAAATGTTTATTTGTTGTTTCTAGTTTCTTTAAGATTCGCAATGTTAGTTAGAAAAACTGATTCCCTTCCAAATCTATATCAATAGTGCACCATGATTCATCTCGTTATTTAACTTTATGATCCGAATAAATAAAAAACTTGTAATATTCTCTACAGCGTGGAGCTGTTCTCCCGCACCTGCGACGAGGCCTTAGACTGGATGGGTGAGAAAGAACAGCAGTTGGCTGCTGGCTCCGCTCCTGCCTCTGATCTCCGCACCGTCCGAGCCTTGCAGAGGAGACACGCTCAGCTAGAGAGGGAACTCGAACCTTTGAGGGAGAAGGTCTCGACCATCAACCTGTTGGCAGACTCGTAAGTATACCTTCAGACTGCTCTAGGTTACAAACTAGGTGATATGACCCCCTTGTCATATACATGACATACCAATTCGTTTTCAAATAGTTCTAACATTACTATGTTAGGTTCGCTTGTCTCGCTTAAATTCGAGAACGGCTCTACTGTTTGGTTTAATTTTGACTAGGAATATTGTTGAACTTCGGGGAAGGTTTAAATGGTGCAAATTACAAATTATTAGTAACAAAAATCGACAGTTTAATTTTGAAATACGAACTGCTTCAATATAACAGATACGAAGTTCTCTGGGTCTTGTACTTAAACACATAATCATTAGTGAATTTAATATACAATGAAACTATGTTTAAACATTTCCTATCACTTAAGACAGTACTACCTCTAAACTTATCCCAAAATCATTGACGTGTCTTAGTGCGGAAACTCTACAGCTAATAGTATATACCCCTTCTCTTAAAATTCGGTAAAATCAACATCTAATATTATAAAAACGCTCACTATCCCCCCTGTCATTCTCATTTGCGGGCGCCATTTTAAATGTTTATATAGTCTATGCCAGTACCATGGTTCTGATGAATCGAAGAAAACCTCGTATGTCAAAAACCAGCCGTTCGGGCTGTAGGTCTTGCCAAAGAAATATATAAATATATCAGACATCTAACACACAACGCCATCTAGTCCCAAGCTAAGCTAGTATTATGGGTACTAGATAACTGGTATAAATACATGTATAGTTTTTTTGTGAATACATACATATTATACATAGATAGCACTCAAATTCCGATACAAATATTTGTAGATCACACAAACATTTTGTTTGACCCGGGAATCAAATCCGAGACCTTAATTACCTTAATTGAGTATTTTCAGTTTTTAAAGTTGATAATAAATTACGAGGTATTTCTTTTTTTTAAACACAACCCCCGCATTAGGAATATACATCCTGTTTTGCGGGGACTTTACGAACATACATGGAATGGACACAAAGAACACCCAGACCCAGTACAACTATTTATGAATCACACAAAGTGTTGTCGAATGTGCGATTTGAACTCACAACACTTGGCGCTGTAAAAGGCAGTGTGGCGACAAACCACTAGACCTACGACCGACGAATCCAAAACTTATACAAAAAAACCATCTACGTTTATCTACTAACATATTTGTCTGTCCGTACACGCAGCCTTATATCTTGGTACGAAGTTAATAAGTAAGAATTATTCATCATTTCAAATTTATTAAGTAATTAAGCTTTTACTGGAAATGTGTCTGTTAAAACCCTACCCAGATTGCCAGGTACCCGTCCAGGTTATAGGTTTGAACCTGTCATACTACCATTGTAAACCTCCTCGTATATTTTGCTATCATGAACTTAGATGCTATTAAATTTGAGCTGTCATATTTAGCTATTTGTCATATTTTAGCTTTCCCATCGTTAATGCTTGATTGATTTTTCCCTTAAAAACCCTAGGAGAGTGTCGTGTGACTCGGGTGACCTTACAAACATACCCGAAACCAACTCAGAACAATTATATGTTGATCGCACAAAATGTTGTCCCATGTGAGAATCGAATCTAAAACACCCAATACACTATGAATTGCTACCACTTAGGCTACTACACTGTGAAGAAATGGGTGTCAATGTCCCTAAAGGCGAGGTGATCATGCCTGGCGGGCCACTGCCCAACGGTTGATGTTGGGATGTTGTATATATGTTAATCGGAGCGGGAATTTTTATTGCGCGATGCAGGATTGGTAGTTTCTTCATGTAGTACGTTACTCCGTAGTTCAGTGTATCTTCGGTAGATGGCGCTGTTGTTGTTGTATTTCTGTTGCTCTGTATGTGGAAATTGCCACACAAACACGAAACGGACACAAAGAATACCCCGACTCGGAACAATGATTTATTGATCACAAAAAGTGTGGTCCCATGAGAGAATCAAATCTAAAACACTCAACGCACTATGAATTGGCCAGAACCAGTTACACAACAAACGCGTTTGTCTATTTATAAAAAAACAAAAAGTTCTGATATAAAATTCCTTTCAAAGATAGTGATGATGTTCTTTATTTCTCATCTCTACACAAAGAACTGCTACTCATGTCTAATTCTCTTTTCGTTCTCCAAATAACAGCGTGAAGTCTCAATACCCGAATGAAAAAGCGAATGTAGAAACTCGCCAGCGTGAGATCCAGCAGATGTGGGAGAGATGCCAGGCCCAGGCTACTGAGAGGAGAGCGCGCCTGGAATCTGCTGTTGGACACCAGATCTTCGGTTCCAGCTCTGCTCAGCTCCAGGATTGGGCACAGGTAACAACCTTGATAAACTACACTTACATTGAACGACGAACGAAAACAAATTCTTTGTCTACGAGATAAGGTACATATTAGCTTGTAGTGCTATATAAATGATATTGTGTACTTGATTCCAAAGTGTATATTGTATATATTTACTTGACTGTATTAATGTGTAATACTAAATCTTTTATTGTTATTATTTATCTTAATTGAATGAGTTCCTTTATTTATTTATTTACTTTTTCACACCAAATTACCCATGAATTCTGAATTTCTACAGTCCATTTGTCCATTTAAAGGTTGCCTGGAAGAAATTGCTTTTTAGCGATAAGGCCGCCGTTTGTACATGGTCGTTTATATGTTATGCTCCTGAATGTAAACTGTTTTAACTGGTGTACAATATAGTTTATTCTATTCTATCCTATATTTTCTTTGTGAAGAATAATATCCTCACACATTACACGCGACATTCTGATCCCAAACTAGACGGAGCCTGTACTTTATTAACCAGACTGCTGATATACAAACTAATATATTACTCAATACATATATAATACCATGTTTTTGTTGTAATTTTTGACCTGCGTATGAAACTAAAACAAGAACAAGGAGACTGGAGATCCAATGATGCAGGAGCACATGCATTGTTGCATTGTCTGCATTCTTTTTTTTTTTTTTATATATTTAAGCTGCCAAAATGACTCTGCCCTGCCTGATAGAAAGCATGAGCAGAATCCAAGAGTGGTGGTCACCATCTTCAATGCGATAAAGAACAATGCAGCATGGTGACCCACACTATGGCGGCCTGGGGGGAAAGGGGATGGTGAGGGGGATAAGGGGCGTTGGATTGGGGTATGGGCCTCCGGTATCCTCACTCACTGGATGAAACACAGCGTAAGCGCTGTTTCACACCGGTTTTCTGTGAGGCCGTAGTATCACTCCGGTCGAGCCGGCCCATTCATGCCGAAGCGTGGCTCTCCTACGGTATAAATTTCGTAATGAGTACGGTGATCATTACTCTTGAATTCAGCTAATGCTTTCCATCTGCCTGTATATATTACAGTACCATAATACTTAGTCACAATCGTATTGGTACTTAAGAATTAATATTTTACTTATTTTAAATTAAGTTTACTCTTAAAAAAAACAACCAAATGTTGTATATTGAATACGGAATAAATTTTATTTATTAATTATTATATAAAAGAAACAATGCCAGGAAGATACCAGTAGTATTTTTATACAAATAAAAATACTATGGAAAATTTTATAATATTGACCAGTTACAAATGAATCACGCCCAGACACAGAACAATTGCGTTTATCACACAATCATTTGCCTTGGGAATTGAACCAACACCCTCTCCCTTAACAGATGATAACCCTTTTTTTTTCTCGTAAGGAAATCCCTTCAGATATCACCAGTTGCATGTTGGAATCGAACCAACTAAAACCGCACGCCGTTTCGGGTACTAGAAGTCGGGAAACCAGGTGCATCCTAACAAGGGAAAACCTTGGAACCCCGACGCACCTCGGGGCACCTAGGGTTTTCTAGAGAATTTTCTAGAATTTATTTTTAAGTTGAATTTGCAATGTTCCTTAACTTGTTAACAGAAAGTACGCGAACAATTAAGCCAGGAAGCGACGGCTAAGGACGTGGCGACGGCCGAGGCTCTGCACAAGCAGCATCAAGAACTGCAGGACGACATTAAGGCCCACGATGACGAGTAAGTCCTTAATGTTTTCGGTATTTCTCAAGTAACTACAAGCAAGATTTTTGTATAATCTGCGGGCATATTGACTGCCTCGGTGGCGCATTGGTAGAGTACGCGACTGCTGTCCATGAGGTCTCGGGTTCGAATCCTGGGTCGGACCAAATGTTTATATGATCTGCAAATATTTGTTTCGGAATTTGGATGTTTTCCATGTATAATATGTATGTGTTTACAAAAAAAAAGTATTTATGTATTCATATCAGTTGTCTAGTACCCATAATACAAGCTCTGCTTAGTTTGGGACTAGATGGCGTTGAGTGTTAGATGTCCGAAATATTTATATTATATTTATTTATTTATATACCTGTGCGTGACATCTTTCCGATATAATATTAGCTTCATAATTATTTTCATGTGAAGTAACATCAACATCCCATAACGTCCCACTGCTGGGCTCGGGTCTCCTCTCAGCAGAGGGTTAAGGCCATACGTCCCCACGCTGGCCGAGTGCGGCTTGGGGACTGGCAACACAACGTTGTGGCTACGTAATCTTGCCGTTGGATGTTTTTAAACCGCGAAAAGGCCTGCAACTAAGTTTCACGACTTGTATCCTGTGATAACAACCGGGACCGACTGCTTATCGTGATCTTTGAATCACGGAGACGCTCATGGTAACATGTCACCAGCGGTCACCTTTCCAGGGACAGGCCGCGACGTCGTTGCTTACCCTCGATGATAGTTTCTAAACACCGAGTGCACATTTGCCTGACGTTTATAACGTTGCACTGGTCGTGGTAGAGTGAGTGAGGATATCGGAGGTCCATACCCTAACCCCTTTTTTTTTGACGTGGTGGAATGCCTTTACGCACTTCGCTCCCCCCCTGCGGGTACAGGGGCTTCGCTTCGTGTGGGACTCCTGACTGACACCAGCCAGACTACCCACTAAACCACCACGGTGTGCCACTCTGCGCCTGAGAAGGGAGGGATCCAGGAACCGCTTTCTTACGCCATCCGGTCTTACGCCATCCGGGCATACCCTAACCCCTCCCCCAACCAATTCCTCATCTCAAAGTTTTCTATAATAATTTTCTATAATAATTACTATTGTTTAAACATAGTTATAATTTACAAATACGTACTCCTTTACCCATTGATTCACCATGTTTTTTGTTGTTATATAGGTTCAAAGAAGTGATAGGTCTTGGTAAGCAGTTACTGGCCACCAACCCATCGCTGACTGACGTCGCTGATAAAATCAAGAACCTGGAGAATGAACACAGGGCTGTTGATAAGGGTAAATATTATTTCACTATAATATTTTAAAAAAATAGTCTTTTACATTAAAGATATTATTTGTCTGTCCGTGTGACTCAAAAACACTATCACAAAATGGCAATCGAACCGCCATTTTGTGATTGGTTACATTTTAAGTTTCATCTACGAGAATTCGAACTAGGTCAAAATTTACTTCGAATACTAGCTGAGCCTCGCGGTGTTGCCCGCAGTTGTGCAGCACCACGGTGTTGTCTCTTGACAAAGACACACGAAAAAGTGGATTCTAAGTGGATTTGGATGATATTTCAAAAGATAGTTAAAAACCTTTACCGATTTCCTGGCCTTCCACAGAATGGCAAGAGAAGGACGCTTATCTGAAGCAGCTGGTCCAGCTGGCCAGCTTCAACCGGGAGTGCGACCAGATCGACGCCTCCAGTGGAGCTCATGAGGCCTACCTGGAGTACAATCAATGTGGTGTAAGTGATTTTAACGTACATACTAAATAGAAAAAGTAAATATTCAAAATGTTTTTACGAAAAATGTACTAAATACAAACTTGTGACGTCACTGTTTTACACTACTCAATTGAGCAATATATTTCAATGTTTATTTGATTAAAATTTGTAATAGAAATGAAAAGCTATAATAATTATATTTGCCGAGATGTTTTGTAATATTCGTTTTAATGAAGTAGAGACATCGGTATTTATTTACAGTACAATCAACTATCCTATTGAGCGCCACTTTTAATTTCAGATATTTAAACTGCAATATATTTTAGACTTTTGTGTCCTCGATTATGAATATCAGGTCTGATATAGATAGTATAATACATCTCCGTGGGAGAGCCACGCTTCGACATGCATGGGCCGGCTCGACCGGAGTGATACCACGGCCTCACAGAAAACCGGTGTGAAACAGCGCTTACGCTGTGTTTCATCGAGTGAGTGAGGATACCGGAGGCCCATACCCCAATCCAACGCCCCCTATCCCCCTCATCATCCCCGTTCCCCCCAGGCCGCCATAGTGTGGGTCACCATGCTGCATTGTTCTTTTTCGCATTGAGGATGGTGACCACCACTCTTGGATTCTGCTCATGCTTTCCATCAGGCAGGGCAGAGTCATTTTGGCAGCTTAAATATTAAAAAAAAAAAATGTGTCGCGAAATATCTAGGTATTGGGTGATTAAGCCCTACAATGTACTATTGACAAACTTGAAACGGGTCACTTTGCCCATAAATCTTTTGAAACTGTCAAAACAACAAAGATTTAATTCCTGTACAGTACATGCCGCAATTAGGACGTTTTAAATATTAAGTAAGCTACGTCAATTCTGGTCAGGGTCGAAGTAATTTTTATCCTTGTCGTTACTGCAGTAGATTATTTATTTAAAACAAGTAACGAATTATTTTAAATAAAAAAAAACTCGACTGCGTCAATACCTGCCATCTTTATTAAATTCATTGACGGACTGACTGTGATTGTCACTCTCACGACTAATACGAATCATTAGACACCACTCACATAAAAATACGACAAGCTGTTTAGGCTCTGGGGCGTGCCAAAGAAATATACTTACATAACCTCGAAAAACACAACCCTCCTTTCGCAGTCGGGTAAAAAGAGTAATAATCATATTTTGAATGCATGCTTTTTGGAATTAACTATAATTCAGAACAAATTACTAGAAATATCCTATGTACTATTGCAACAGACAATTCTTTAGGTAATTGTATAACAGATAAGAAAGACGGCCATAAAAATGCATAGTATCGTCGACCGTTGGAAACTAGAACTTTAGATTAAGATCGACACAGGCAGGCAGTGGATATAGGTGTTTTCACCTAATTCACCTTGACAATAGAGTACATCTGGCGTCTGTTTGTGTCGATCTATGATTGTTATCTGTAGCTCCAATTTAACATTCATAAAGGTCACTTAGTGTCTTTTTTTATGGAATAGGGGCATACGAGCAGACGTATCGCCTATGGTAAGTGCATTGCTGGCCTTGGAGTATAAGGAAAGGGTAGGATTATGAGCCTCCGGTATCCTCACTCACTCGGTGAAGCACTCACAGCGCAGGTGTTGTTTTACACCGGTTTTCTGTGAGACTGTGGTATCAGTCCGTTCGAGCCGGCCCATGCTTGCCGAAGCATGGCTCTCCCGCACCTGTCTTAATCGAAAAAAAGTTGAATTTGTATTTGAATTTGACCTAATTGTACGTCACGTTTCAAGTTTGTCGATATTACATGTGTTTTTTACAATAAAATGTGTGTGTTGTGGCGGGCAGTCGTCCGTGGACGAGGCGGAGGCGCTGGTGAAGCGGCACGAGGAGCTGGAGGCGCGCCTGGCCGCGCAGGACGAGCGCCTCGCCGCCTTCAGCGCCAGGGCCGAGGCCCTGGAAGCTATCCCACATTACGCGCACAAACAGTACGTATAATCAAACTATTTTTTATTAATTTTAAAATTCTTTTTTTAAACTATTTTTTTTTAATAATTGTATTGCTATCAGTCCTCAATAAGTCCACTAAGTGTAAATGAAATCTGACCGTTTGAAGTAGCTCGAAATCAAGTTCAAAGGAGTCGATTCTCTAACCTCTATTATTACAAGTACGCTGGACTTCATGCCTCGTAATCTAAATGAGGCCATTAGATTTTTTTATTGCGGGTTAAATATAATAAAATAAATGAGGCGGAAATATCACTTAACAAATACTTAACACAAAAACTATGGTCTAAGATCTTAGATTGTACTCTAGAATCTCAGATTGTGACGTCACGTCTGCGATGACTTCAAATTTAAATCGCAATTTTTCCAACTTAAACTTTAATTTTTTTCCAGAAATATAACTGATTTTGACAATAAAAGATACTTCCGAACATCATAAAACAATTTCAAAATCAGTCATCGTGCATATTCAGCATGTTTTAAGTAAAATCTATGAACATATATAAAAATGAATGCCTCCTCCCCCTCAGCATCGCGGCCCGGCGCGAGGCGGTGCTGTCGCGGCGGGACGCGGTGCGGCGAGCTGCTGCAGAGCGGCGCCGGTCTCTGCTGGCCAGCCTCGCACACCAGCAGGTACGGACCCTCTCCTCACCATTACACATATTTAAATTCTATTAATCAAATAATAATACTTGTTGTCGGTTTTTTTGAAGCCCAATGATATAGAAGCAACTCTATAGACCTCCCTAGAGTGGGTCACCATACTGCTTTGTTGCATTGCCTGCATTCGCAATGAGAATGGTGACCACCACTCTTGGATTCCGCTGATGATTCTATCAGGCAGAGTAGAGATAAGGCAAGCCCTAAAAATTGATTGGTCCCAAAGAAATGTTATATTTTTTCCAATGGATGTTACACATCCTAGTCGAAATGGCTTCATGATTTTTCTCACATATATTAGTCGTTAAATTCATCTTAATACACTGAATTTGAGGCGCTCATAGCCTCGTTGCACTCGGTGATTAGAAACAATCATCGAGGGTAAGCAATGACGGCGTGATCAGTACCTAGATGGGTGACCGCTGGTGGCATGTTACCATGAGCGTCTCCGTGATTCGGAGGTCACGTTAAGCAGACGGTCCCGGTTGTTATCATAAGATAACAGTCGTGAAGCTTAGTTGGAGGCCTTCGGGCGGCTTAAAAACATCCAACGGCAAGATTACGTAGCCACAACGTTGAGTTGCCAGTCCCCAACCTGCACTTGGCCAGCGTGGGGACGTGTGGCCTTAACCCTCTCCTGAGAGGAGACCCGAGCCCAGCAGTGGGACATTATGGGTTGTTGATGATGATGATGACCTTGGATTTATTAAAATTTCATTATAGAATTAAATTCAATTATACTGATTCCATTATTTTATTTATTTATGTTTACATTTGATCAGTTTCACCTCCATATCCTCCTCCATAAAATAATGAACTAAGGACAAGTAAGTTTAATTCTAGAATGTATTGCAACAAGTTCCATCAAGTGCCGACAAGCGAGAGTATAATTTATGAAAATTAAATAAAGTGTACTTGAAATTGCGACTTTTGTATATCTATTACCGACATCTTTCATAATTTATCAGTAAAACTGTTAATTTCTAAGAATTATTATATATTATAATAAATATATAAGACACAAAGGAATATCATATATATATATAAAGGTGAGCAAAAGTTGTCTTTAAATAAAAAAGTAATTACTAATATTCACAACTCTTCCAGTTCATCGCAGCCACAGAAGAACTGCAAGCCTGGATCCAGGACAAGACCCGCACAGCCAAAGACCAAAGCTACCGCGACCTGGCGAACCTGGAACGGAAACTACAGAAACACGAAGCCTTTGAGAGGGAACTCCAGGCCAATGAGAAGCAGCTCAGGAATGTTGAGAGTGTGAGTATAACCTATCAACAGGCTGTAACACTCCACTGTTGGATGTAGATCTCTCCATAGGAAGGTGGTTTTGGTCTACTACCACTACGCTGTTCAGACAGGTTGGTATAGAGTTGGTGTCAAGTGTTCCTTCTCCTCGCAGTGCTGTTGTCCTGGTAGTTTTCTCCCCCAGTCGGGTCTTACCACTCCCACGGGGTGAATAGGGGAGGCGGCACTTTGTATTCTTAATCTATCACCCGACAGATAATATGCATTACTGTTTATATCAGATTAAAAAAAAAAACTTGCAAAACGCCATCTACCGAAGATCAGCCGAATTAAGTTGTAACTTCTAAATCTGTATCGCGCAATCAACTACATAGTTTATGTCGTATGTAAATATACATTTAATTAAAGGAGTCATTTATTAGATACTAGAGAGAAGGACTCCAGCTTTTGCGTGTAGCAGACCGCGCGCGCGCAGGCAACACCGCGGATTGAAAATAGTCTTAAAAAAGCTTAAGATAGTCTTCATACCAACAGCTTTTTATCAGTAAAAGTCTCGTCAAAATCAATCCATATATAGAAATACAGACAAAAACTTAAAAGAATGATATTTTGGTACATATGCTGTGTACATACACATGCATTTAGTAAAAAACGGTTATTTTAATATTACAATCAAACACTCCAACGTGAAAGTTTGTGAGGATATATGTTACTCTTTCACGCAAAATCTACTCAACGGATTTGGATGAAACATTACAGCAATATAGCTAATACATTAAAATAACACACGGGTTACTATTTGCCGGGATACCGAGATATAATGACTTGTCGTTGGCCAGATCGGCGAGTCCCTGCAGAAGGCGGACGGCCCGCGCGCGGCGGAGGTGCGAGCACGGCTGGGCGCGCTGCAGGCCGCCTGGGACGAGCTGCTGGCCGCCTCCAGGGACAAGGGCAGCAAGCTGCGCCAGGCCGCCGAGCAGAGGAAACACCGCAGGTACTCCATTGCTCGCCAGCCTTTCTTTTATTGCTTCAGAACCCGATATTGTTCTGTTAAGAGTCCAGTCGGACTTAATTCTTGCACTTCCTACTGCGCCAAGTGTTGTGGGTTCAAATCCTACATGGGACAACACTTTGTGTGATCCATAAATTGTTGTTCTAAGTCTGGGTGTACTTTGTGTCCGTTTCATGTATGTTTATAAAGATCCCCGCGACACAGGAATGTATACTCCTAATGCGGGAGTTATTATTATTAAAAAAAAATATATAATAATAATAAGCAGTGGATTGTATTTTACTAGCACACTACTCGCTCGATTTGAATCCCTGACCGTCAACGTTGGTGAATCAAGGCTGAGTGTGGAAGGTTCTCGTCCTCCATATAATCTCGTATCGGTTCTGGTCGACCCCAAACTCGCCCCCTCCAGCTCTTCGTTCCACTGCTGGCCGTTCCGCCGTGAGCGCCGATCATCAGCTTGTAGATGTTGCAACAGATCACTATTTTATTGGTTTTTATTTTGTTCTTAAATTTTTTCCAATAGTCTGATTTACTCTTTATAACTTCAGTTATCTGCCAGTGGAACCTCATTTAAAATCGGTCCAGCCTTTCCAGAAATTAACCGGAACAAACATACAAATATACAAAAAATTTAAAAAATGATTTTTTTATGTAATAACCGTATATGTACACTTTTATATGCATTTAGTAAAAAGCTTTTAACTTGAAATCACAAATAGACAATTCAATTTTATATATTTATATACATTAATGATTGAGTACTTGTAAACTACATAAACAGGTTAGAAAATTTGAATTTTCGTAAACACTCTTTACACTTTTTGGACCGTGGGAGAGCCACGCTTCGGCATGCAAGGGCTGGCTCGACCAAAGTGATACCACGGCCTCACAGAAAACCGGTGTGAAACAGCACCTGCGCTGTGTTTCACCGAGTGAGTGAGGATACTGGAGGCCCATAATCCAACCCTTCCCCTAATTCCCCTTCCCATCCCCCAAGGACGACAACGCACTTGTGACGCCCCTGGTATTGCGGGTGTCCACGGGCGGCGGTAATCGTTTACCATCAGGCGATACGTCTGCTCGTTTGCCCCCTATAACATAAAAAGAAACTCTTCAAGAATGGTTTTTTGATAATCACACCCCTAATTGTGCAAAATAATAAACGAGTGCATCGTTTTCAAATTTAATAAGTAATGAATTATTTAAAAAAAAACAACTGCGAATATTTCTTTTGTCTTTTTTTTATTTTAATGTACCCAGTGTCACTCTCACGACTAAGACGAATCTATTGACACCACTCACATAAAATAGGGCATGCCACATACATACATATGTATGTAAGTGAGATTTACATCACTTCGGTGAATTATATTAAAAAAATACACTAACTCGAAAAACATAACCCTCGTTCTTTCGCAGTCGGGCTACGAAATAATATCTTAACTAAATATTTGTTGCTACAGATCTGTGGAGGACGCAAAAGCTCGTCTCATAGACTTGGAGAGACACCTTAAAAGTGAAGAGATTGGTACAGACCTCAGAAGCTGCAAGAGATTGCTCAACCAACACCAAGTAAGTTTATATTAAGGTTACTTTTATTAGTATCGTAGTAGTGATATTGAAAGGTTAAGCAATCTTACCCTTTTTTTNGGGTGTGGTGGAAGCAATCTTACCCAGGTCAAGCTATGGATGGGTGACCATACTTAACATATTGAGACCCCTCTGTGCCTTGAAGAACACGGTTGTAAAGTTAAGCAGTCCTAGCTTGGTCATCCTATCGATGGGTGACCGATCTTAATATATTGAGACCCCTCCGGAACAGTTTTTAGTCCGACCTGGGGATCGAACTCGAGTCGTCAGGCACAGCAGTCGCATACGTTGCCACTGCGCCACTGAGGCAGTCTAGCAGTACGCTGAAATATTTACAGATCATACCAACATTCGGTCCGACCCGGGAATCGAATCCGAGACGTCACGCATACTTCTTAATATGTCATAATAATGTAATTACTCATTTCCTTAGGCTTTAGAGCAAGAATTAACGCTATGGGAGCAGAAAGCTACCGGTTTAGAAGCTCAAGGTCAAGACCTGGTATCTGAAGGTCATTTCGATGCTCCAGCCATCGAGAAGGACTCCGCGATGCTGCTGCACGCAGTCAAGAGTCTGCAACCTGACGCCGAGAAACGGAAACAGGCTTTGGAAAGTAGCCTACAGTAAGTATCTTTAATATCTCTACATACAAGAAAACAGTTTTAAAACAATAAGCCGGATACCTAAAACTATTTGTATATATAGCCTTACTAGTTTTTGTCCGCGGCTCCGCCCGCGTTTATGTCGGTATCGCGGCAAATAGTAGCCTATGTGTTATTCTGACGTATAAGCTATATTACTGTAAAGTTTCATCCAAATCCGTGGAGTAGTTTTTACGTGAAAGAGTAACAAACATCCATCCATATAAACTTTCGCATTTATAATATTAGTAGGACTTTAGGAAGGGGGATTAGGGGAAGGGTTGAATTATGGGCCTCCGGTATTCTCACTCACTAAGTGAAACACAGCGCAGGCGCTGTTTCACACCGGTTTTCTGTGAGGTCATGGTATCACTCCGATCGAGCCGGACCATGCATGCCGAAGCGTGGCTCTCCCACGGTATAGATGTCCTATACTATACATAAATCTTGGGTGTGGTAGAGCCACACTGATCTAAGCACGGTAGGGTCGGTACTACCCTCGCACAGAAGATCTACGTAAAGTGACAGCACCAGTGCTGGCGTGGTTCGTTGGAGAGTGCGAGACCGAGAGTCAATGATGCAGAAGCATCACTAGGCTGCTAAGGTGTGAGGCATACCTTCAAGAAAAGAGCGTACACCTTAAAAGGGCGGCGGTAATCGCTTACCATCAGGTGATACGTATATTCGTTTGCTCCCTGTATCACAAAAAAAATCACTACGCAGTTTTGTTTGCACGAGCAATGAGTATGGTTCTGAGTATGGCAGTACTCTTGGATTCTACTTAAGCTTTCCATCAGGCAGAGTACAGACACTTTGGTAGGGTCATACATAACAAAAACTCCGTTCATTAGATTAGGCACAGCAGTGGAACATACATGCGTACAATAAAGAGAATCCGTTTATTAAAGATAAAGCGAACTTATAGCCAGACTTATCTACATATAAATTTTTCTTCTTCTTTTGATGAATGGCAATCAGCCGGATCAGCTATTTCTGCCAATGTCAAGTATTTCAAGTCTTCAATTCTTAGTCTTCGAGTCTTCAAGTCTTCGTCGTGATGGAATTAATGAAAAAAAATATAAAAAATGTGGATGACATGAAAATCCATATAAATTTTATCAATTACTTCAAACAATATATGACGTAGAAATGAAAGTTAAATTAATAACAGAAATTTTGAATCTGTGTCTGTTTTTTGTTTGTGCTATTCTCAGAAGAGACTTATCCGATATGAATGCGGTTTTCTATTATGTATTGTGAAATTTTTAATATTTGGTGTTTGTTTTATCACAATCGATTGATAAATAAAAAAGGTATATCAGTTTAAGAAATACCGCAATAACTGACATATAGGCGAAGCCGCAGGTACGAGCTATTCGATTCATAAATCTGTATTCTGAGGTAAAAAAACAAAAAAAATACTATAAAATCTAAATCTTTTAAATCGTGGGAGAGCCACGCTACGGCATGAATGGGCCGGCTCGACCGGAGTAATACCACGGCCTCACAGAAAACCGGTGTGAAACAGCGCCTGCGCTGTGTTTCACCGAGTGAGTGAGGATGCCGGAGGCCCATATCCCTAGCCCTCCCCTGTCCTCATCCCCATCCCCCAAAAGCCGGCAACGCACTTGTGACGCCTCTGGTGTTACGTGTGTCCATGGGCGGCGGTAATCGTTTACCATCAGGCGATACGTCTGCTCGTATGCTCCTTATACCATAAAAAAAAGAACCTCGTTTTTTAAGTCGATTAACAATAACAATAATTTTTCCATAAAAATGCTTAGTTAAAAACAATTTTTCTAATTCAGACTCCACAAGTTTGCTGCTGAAGTGGCAGGAGAACTCGACTGGTTATCAGAGAGGGCTGCAGCGGCCTCCTCAGACACATCTCCCACTGATCTTCACGCTGCCCAGTCTGCGCAGAAGAAGCATGGTAAACTCAAAGCCGAGCTGGTTGGAAGAAGACCTTTGATCGAGAGGGTCATTGCACACGGCCATGGGCTGGTAGAAGATGAACATCCACAGAAAGAGAAGGTAGGAAAGAAATCTTGAAAACAGATTTGATGACCATTAGTAATAGCTTTTTTTTATAAACTAAGGATTATTTTAAACCTTTTTTGAAGAGAATGGAAAAAGAATATACAATAACATAAATTTATTTTAGATCCTGGAGCTATGCGCGGAGCTAGAACGTGCATACAACGATGTATCAGAAGCAGCTGAGAGACGAGGCACAGCGCTGGAGGGAGCTCTGAAGGCCCAGCAGTTCTACCATGACGCGCTAGAGGTGGACGCGTGGCTTGCTGACAAGGCAGCAGCTCTTGCTGCAGCAGACGTGGCGAGGGACAGGCACCGAGCCACGCAACTCCTCACCAGGCACAAGGTAACTAAGGAAGCAAAACAATTTGTCACTAAAACGGTAACGGACCTAGTATGCTACCTTGGGGAACACCTAACTCTTTTAGTTAGTTAATTTGACAATTATTCAATGTATGACCAATGGCATGAAATAAGCGGTCTCCTAACCATTTACTACCTGGTTTTGTGAATTCAATACCCACATAGAGCAACCTTTTATCTAATCCACTGATAGTTATTATGATTTTGAGTGTTCCTTGTTTCCGTTTCATGTTTATTTATAACATCCCCCGCGATTGTCTTTTCAAAAAATAACCATTTTTAAACGTAAGAACATACACTATAACAGCAACGGGCCTACTATACTGCCTTGCGGGATACCTCGCTCTACTATTTCCTTTTAGTTAACCATTTTTAAAATTATTATACATAATAAATATTACCTACAAATAACATTAAAACGATTTATATTCTTAATATTTGACAATGTTGTTATGCCACTTTTTGTTAGTAATTGTCAGTGAAACAGTGTCAAATGCTTCTTCTATGTCCAAGTCCTATCATTAAAGACGTACTATATACATCTGAAACTATAGTTTTAGCATTGATCAGGGTTTTGTACATCTGTATAGGGTGACAAAGACTGATAAAGACAAAGGGTGATAAAGTACAATTTGTCACCACCCTTATAAATTGTGTTTTTTCCTCTTTGCCTACTCTTTTTCGTTTTCGCGAGTTTTCATATATAATTATTTCTTATTCTATTTTTAACTTTGAAAGTGACGAATTTCCGTATATTGCTCACTTCTCGGTAAAATTTCCAAAAAATATTTTCTTCGTGAAATCTTACAGACACAATCTTACAAAACCAATCAGTCTGGGCATGTAAGTTATAGTTACAAATAATGTTTTGTTAAATTTTTTTTAGGCTGTAGAGTTAGAATTAGACACATACGCAGCCATCATCGCTGAGATGGGTCATGTGGCGACCAGTATGGCCAACAGCGGACACCCAGAAGGACAAGCTCTAGTCGCCAGACACGCGCTCCTGGCGGAGAGTTTGAAACGGCTGCAGAGGCTGGCCGCTCAGAGGCAGAATGCTCTTGTGGAGAGTGTATGCAGGTAATATCTTTTAAAATTACATGATCTGTACGCTGTATTCATCCCGTGGGTGTGGTAAGAGCCGACTAATGGACTAACTACCAGGATAACAGCACTGCTAAGAGAAGGAACACTTGACACAACCCCTTTTTCTTCTTCGGTCACGGCCCTCAGGCGCATCACGGCATCGACCGTCGAACGCCCCTCTCGGAACCCGTATTGGGCGTCCGACAGGTCGGGTCGGTCGCTGAGGTGCTGGACGATGCGGGCAGAGAGCACCCTCTCGAACAACTTGCCCGCCTCGTCCAGCAGCACGATGGGCCTGTAGGCCGCGACCGAATCGGCAGGACGTCCCGGCTTCCTAAGTAGGACCAGCTTACCGCTCTACTTCACACAACCCCTTTTTTTAACGTGTGGGAACCCCCTCGGGCCTTCACCCCACCGGAGTTTGCGGTGTGTCGGAATCGAACCGACTAAAACCACACGGTGTGCCACTCTGCGCCTGAGACGGGAGGGGTCCGAGAACCTCTTTCTTACGCCATCCGGACTCCTCCCAGCGC
The DNA here is from genome assembly GCA_003709505.1 of Hyphantria cunea. Classification (NCBI taxonomy): domain Eukaryota; kingdom Metazoa; phylum Arthropoda; class Insecta; order Lepidoptera; family Erebidae; genus Hyphantria; species Hyphantria cunea. The sequence goes on from PKRV01001967.1 coordinate 197,726, forward strand.
CTGCCCGCACTGAAGCGGGCTCCGTCGTCTGATGGTAAAACTCTCAATATAGGCGACGTACGGCACACGCGTAACGTCGCCCCCTCGCGGACTTGACACAACCCCTATAACAACCTGTCTGGTCAGCGAGGTGATAGAAGACCAAAACATCCTTGTTAAGGAGAGGCCTATGTCCTGCAATGGACTGTTACAGGCTGTTGATGTTATGTTATTGTATATGATCTGTAGGAATCCCTTTATAGCTATGTTTTTTTTTAATAATTTCATAGTAACTTTAGGGAACTTTAGGTGCAAGGTTCCCTAAGCTTGGGGGATATATCGTACAAGGAACTTTTAATGTTACTTGAAGTAGATATAATTAAGTTTGTGGAGGAACGGGTGTGATGCATCCTACACAAAAGGAGGATCCTCTGACCAGGAAAGGTGAACATACCTGGCGTGTCAGTACCCAATGGTTGATGTTGGGAACTTGTAAAATATTTATGCTAATCGACGAAAGAACTTCTATTGCGCGATTCAGGATTAGTAGTGTTGTGTAATACGTAACTCCGTAGTTCAGTGTATCTTCGGTAGATGACGCTTTCATATATTTTTGTTGACTGCCAATATATGAGGAAGTCGTTACAAGTGAGTGACGAGTCACATGTGTGGACGTTAACTGTGTTTGTTAACGACTGACTTAAAAGGCGGGCGCAGCCGCATCTTCGAGCCTATATATAAACTTACCGCATGTATATACTAAACACTCATGTACAAATCTACCATTATATATACCACTATATATACCATTGGGTCCCTGCAGCAACTAACTTTTGTTAGCCGCTCCGACCATGTACATTTATCAAATCGATTATCTGGAATTGATGGAGGGGCTCCTAGCAAGGGGAGACTCCCATTACACCCGTCACCAGCCTATGCTTGCCAGTTGCGGCGCCACTAGTCGTTTACAGATGACATAGTGGTTAAATCGGTGACCTTACTTACTGACTGTTATACGTTTGACTCCCACATGGGACAGCACTTAATATGATCTATAAGTAATTGTTCTAGGGTCACGTCTTTTTGTAAAGTGCCCCTCGACGCAGGATTTAAACTTAATGCCCTTTAAAATTATAAATGTCAGTTTCTGTAGCCCTATTTAAAGGTTAATAAATAATGATTATTTAATTTCAAGGCATGAATATTTGGCTGAGAGTGCTGAACTAGAGACCTGGATCCAGGAGCAGTACGCTGCAGCATCCAGCGAGGATTACGGGCAGGATTATGAACACCTCTTGGTAAGAATTATTTACCAAATTATATTTAAATCTATACACTTTTCACTTAATATTAGGTACTTAATTGCTGGCTTTGAATAAATTGCTTTGAATATTTAGTGATAATTCTATTTATAAAACTATCACAAAGTTATTTAATAAATAAAATTGAAGTTTCTAAGTTTCTAGTTTATTTAATTTCATATTAACAGCTTATCACTAAATGTATACTCGTATGAAAGTTAATACGGTACTTCGGTGAAATTTTTAATTTTTGTCTGTCTATCTGTTTGTTTTGAGTAATCTTTGGAATGGCTGGACTAATTTTGACGGAACTTTCGCTGACAAATATAAGGACTAACTTGAACTACTTCTTTTGGACTAGCATTGCCCCGCTGCATTTCCCGCGGGTAACGCCGCGGGGCTCAGTTGGATATTTATTAATTACACTCAGACACAGAACCAAAGATCGAGCTCATAAAACCGAACAAATCGAACGGACTACTTTTTAACCCCTGCCCTCATCCACCAAATGCTGGCAACGCACTGTTGGCGTTACGGGTGTCCTCAGAATCACTTACCATCAAGCGATACGTCTGTTCGTTTAGCCCCTACCCCATAAAAATATATTCACCTGTTTTCTAAAACCCAAAGCAGTACCATAGATCTCTCAACATCCAATTCTTCACCAGATCCTCCGCTCGAAGTTCGACGAGCTCCACCACCGAGTGGAGAGTGGAGCAGAAAGGTTCAACCAGTGCGAGGAGTTGGCCAAGAAGCTGCTGGCCACCGAGAGCCCATACATCGGAGATATTGAGAAGAGACAGGAAGCACTCGGGTGAGAGACTTCTGTAGACTTTCTGGTTGATTTTACTGGACCCCTAATCTATACAAACAAATAAAATTTAAGTGCCTAAATACATATGAAAGTATATACCGTACTTATATCAAAATCAATTTGGTCGTGTGCGAGAGCTAATAACACGCCTCTCATCCTCATAATTCTGTGGGAGGACACTGAAACGGCTGCCAAACGCTTGTGAATTTGTCCATTACCAGAGAAAAGCGCTCACCAGCGCTTACCGGTTACTATTCGTATGTCAGATATCCGAAATTTTATTGTTATTCTCAACATTACAGTCTGTCTTCATATTTTAACGTCACTCTTTTCTCAACAGAGAATGGTGGCAACGGCTAGTAGGACAGATGGAGTCTCGTGCCTCCCGTCTCCACGCCGCTGGAGAGATCCACCGATTCCACCGCGACGTTGGGGAGCTGGTCTCCAGGGCTGCTGATAAGAGAGCCGCTCTGGCCGCCCCTCCACTCCCCAGGGATCTAAGAGCTGCGACCAGCTTGTTGAGAGAACATGAGACCACTCAAAATGATTTGTTAGCTATTGATGCTCAAATGCAGGTGAGTAAATCTAACTTTACCGATATCTTTACACAGTGTGGAGGAACAGGTGTGACATCCCTCCAACACAAAGGGAGGATCATCCGACCAGGCTAGGTGATCATGCCTGGCCTGGTCGGAGCGAGAACATCTATTGTGCGATTCAGGATTGGTAGTTTCTTCATTTCCTTCGTTACTTCGTAGTTCAACGTATTGTCAGTAGATAGCGCTGTAGTGTGTTTTTCTTGTTGCGCTGTACGTGGAAGTCGCCACACACAGTATAAAATGATATCATTTCCACCGTCTGTTCGCGCAGATCTTTTGGACTACTCAACGAACTTTAATGCAGTTTTCAGTATTAGAAAAAGTGATTCAAGAAAGAGATTTACATGCATATTATAGTGGAGAGAATCCGAGAATTACATGCCATGACTGCCATGCAAGACCGGGTAGCTTTCTTTCTAATTATTAATATTATAAATCGGAAGAGTTTTATTTCTGTTTAAAGACGCTAATCTCAGAAACTACTTGTTCGAATTGTTTTTAATTTTGGATAGCCTATTTATCCAAGAATGCTATAGGCTATAAATCTTGACGCTACGGCCTATAGAAATCGAGTATCGATGAAAAATGTAGCAAAAACGAGAAAATAACTCGTTTTGAGGAGTGTAGACGAAGTGTCATACTAAAAAAAAGACAATCGAATTGATAAGTGAATTTTTTGAAGTTGTTTAATAACTAGCTAATGTCTGCAGTTTCATTCATATTAGTACTGTACCAATAAGGACAGTCATCATCATCAACAACAACTCATAACGCCCACTGCTAGGCTCTGGTGTCCTCTCGAGAGAGGGTTAAGGCCATACGTCCCCACGCTGGCCAAGTACGGGTTGGGGACTGGCAAGACTTCGTTGTGGCTACGTAATCTTGCCGTTGGATGTTTTTAAGCCGCCCAAAGGCCTCCAACTAAGCTTCACGACTGTTATCGTATGATAACAACCGGGACCGAATCACGGAGACGCTCATGGTAACATGCCACCAGCGGTCCAAAAGTACTAATACGTATATGAACGAAACCGTATATTTACATATCAATATACTCGGAAATGAGTACTTTTTAAAGCTAAGATATTTTAATCCGACTTCGAAAAATCAATAAAAAAAATACGTTTGTTACCTCAGAACTTTCGAGTGGATAAACCGATTTTGATGATTCTTTTTTTAATTTGAAAGCTGGTGTTGCGTGGTCCCATTTCAATTTGGTCCAGTTTTGGAAGTTGGTTTTTATTTTGTTAATGTTTGTATATTTTTTAAAGGTCTTGCAAGAAGAAGGCTCCCGTCTCCAAAAGCTGTACCCTGGCGGTAACGTGCAACAGATCGGCCTGCAGCAGCAGGCGCTGGCAGAAGCCTGGTCACAGCTGAAACAGGCCGCAGACGAGAGGAAACATACCCTACAACAGTACTTACAGCTGCATCAGTTTTTAACACAAGTATGTATTTCTAGAACCGAAAGTAGCACAGCGGTAGCGTATGCAACAACTGTAGTTGCCGGTTCGATTCCTGGATCGGACCAAGTCTATGTTTGATCTGCAATTATTTGTTTCGTATATATATATAGTACATAGTATAGTCATTAATTTCAAGTGGTAATAATTCTAAAGCTATTATTAGTCTGCCATTGCTGTTTTTTATGTATGAATCTGCTAAGGAGATACTCTGCCTGATGGAAAGCAAGAGCAGAATTCAAGAGTGTGGTGGTCACCATACTCATTGTGAATGCAGACAATGCAACAAAGCAGCCTGGTAACCCACACCATGGTGACTGCGGGGAGTCTAGCAGATGAAAAACGTTGTAATATTGACTATTAAAGAAAAGGTAGTTCACAGAATGGTAGGTAGAAAAGGTATGCTTATCATGTTGTGTATGTGCAGGTGCGCGACTTAACTTCATGGTCGGTGTCCCTACGAACGTCGATGTCTCGAGCCCTGCGCGTGAGGGATGCTGTATCGGCCCAGTCGGCTCGTGCAGAGCATGATGCAGTTCGAGCAGAGCTGGACGCGAGAGATGACAGCTTCAGGGATGCGCTTCAAGCCGGACGAGCTCTGCAGGCTGAGAACCATCCTAACTCAGCTGTGAGTAGCTTTATCGTTGAATATAATAAATACAGAAGAAACTCGATTATCCGACCCTTCGTTATAGGGATTCGCGATTAGGCAAGATGGCTAATTTTGATAAATTGTTTTATGATGTTCGGAAGTATCTCCTTTTGTCAAAAACAGTTATATTTCTACAAGAAATAAAGTTTTAGTGGGAAAAATATGCGATTTAAATTGAAATTTAAATTTAAGGTGGTGTCATGGCGTGGGCTTGTGACGTCACGATTCGTCAATCAGTGTCAATAATATAAATATAGCATATTATATATATTATAGCATATTATATCCGAACAAAATCACGTGTACAGAAACGTGACATAACTCGCTCTGATTGGTGTTCAACTTAACATGGTGGATTAATATACTTTGTAGTTTTATTTTTTCTAATTAACTATTAATCTCGCTCTAAATATGAAAATAAATACGATTTTATGCCCTATGAACCCCATTTCATCAGATAAATATATAATTTTAGTGGTTTTTGGTTACTGTCATCATGCCTATAGCCGGCCTTATCGCTCGAAGGCAATCTCTTACAGGCAACCATGATATTTATTATAATTGGAAGAAAAGAAGTTTTTTTTCGTTATTTGTGAGACCCGATTTCGATGAGACTTCCACTGTCAGTCAGCTAATGATGTAGGAAGCTACTTGAGTTACTTTCTTTAGAATAGTTATTTTTTTTTTTTTTTTTGTATATTTAAGCTGCCAAAATGACTCTGCCCTGCCTGATGGAAAGCATGAGCAGAATCCGAGAGTGGTGGGGTGGTCACCATCCTCAATGCGAAAAAGAACAATGCAGCATGGTGACCCACACTATGGCGGCCTGGGGGGAAGGGGGGGTGGTGAGGGGGATAGGGGGCGTTGGATTGGGGTATGGGCCTCCGGTATCCTCACTCACTCGATGAAACACAGCGTAAGCGCTGTTTCACACCGGTTTTCTGTGAGGTCGTGGTATCACTCCGGTCGAGCCGGCCCATTCATGCCGAAGCGTGGCTCTCCCACGGTATTATATTATTGTAAATAACATTGTTTGGTCCAGGAGATCGAAGAGAAGTGCGAGGCGCTGCTGGAGGAGCGCGGGCGGCTGCACGGCGCGTGGGCGGCGCGGCAGGTGGCGCTGGACCAGCTCATCGACCTGCACTGCTTCCTGCGCGACGCCAAGCTGCTGCACGACCTCTGCGCGGCTCAGGACGCGGCGCTCGGTCAGTACCCCATATACATATACCGGAGGCCTATTTATTTATTTTTTTGTCGTGGTGGAATGCCTTTACGCACTTCGCTCCCCCCCTGCGGGTACAGGGGGTTCGCTTCGTGTGGGACTCCTGACTGACACCAGCCAGACTACCCACTAAACCACCACGGTGTGCCACTCTGCGCCTGAGAAGGGAAGGATCCGGGAACCGCTTTCTTACGCCATCCGGACCGTATACCGGAGGCCCATAATCCAACCTTTCCTTTCATCCCCTTGTGACGCCTCTGGTGTTGCGGGTATCAATGGGCGGCGGTAATCGATTATCATCAGGCCATACGTTTGCTCGTTTGCTCCCTATTCCATAAAAAAAACAAAATTAAAACCAAATTCAAAATTAAACTTTAAAGTCGAAAATAATTAAAAAAATAAATTAACATAGTTTCACATATACATAGAACACCTTTAATCTTGCTCAACCGTTTAATTCGTCATATTCCCAGCTTCTCTTTCTTTCTTGACTTCTGATGAATAATTTGATCCCCTCTAAACAGGTACGGAGGTATCCCAAACAAGCAGCGTGGAGGAAGTGGACAATCAGTTCAAGAAACACGAAGCTTTCGAGAAACTGTTGGCTACACAGGTATACACCATCTTTACATACCGTACGAAGTCAGTTCCGATGTCTGTTCGCTTACATTTTTAATACTACAAAACGGATTTTAATCCAGTTCTGCTTCTTTTAATGAAATGGCAACCAGCTATTCAAGTGTTTAAAGTCATCTAATCTTAAGTCTTCAAGTCATCGTTGTTATGAAAATAATGATAAAAAATGTGGACGAGATGAAATAGGGACCGTCTTTCGAAAATATAAAATACGATCTACGTTTAATGCAGTTTTCAGCAATAGATACGGTATTTCAATAGGAAGATTTGTGTGTAATACATGCATATTATAGGAGAGTAATATATATATAATATAATATAATAAAAGACAACTCCCGCATTAGAAATATACATTCCTGTGTCACGGTGATCTTCACAAACATACATGAAACGGATACAAAGTAGACCCAGACTTAGAACAACAATTTATGTATCACACAAAGTGTTGTCCCATGTAGGATTTGAACCCACAACACTTGGAGCAGTAAGAGGCGATGTGGTGACCACTGGAACCATTAGGCCAACCGTGTAGTATATATATTTAAATGATTACAGGACGAGAAACTGGCAACCCTGAACAGCCATGGCGACAAGCTACTCCAACAGAACCACGTCGAGAGCCAACGCATCGCTGATGAGTTGCAGCATATCAATGAGAGAAGGAAGAAGGTACAGTTATCATCGAAATAGTATTGTTTTGAGCTATTTCATTTTTATTCAATATCCCATTAATAAGAACTTGGGGAATAGTTAACGTTTAAAAACATTCGTACATACTTACATAGTCTTTAATTAAATACATATAATAAACTTCCACACGAGCAAAGTCGCGGGTAACAGCTAGTACTTAATAAAAGGGTCGAAACTTTCAAAAAGATAATTAAAAAAGGAAACAATAGATTTTGAGTAGTTATTTATAGTTTTTTATTTTATATTAATTAGGAAACAAATAGAAAAGTTAATTATAATACACTATACTTAAATTAGTAAAGTAAAGCATAGATTTAAAGAAAAATTGAAAAAGCATCTCAATATTTCATGCTGTATTGTTTCATTGTCTGTATTTGCAATGAGTATGGTGACCACTGCTCTTGGATACTGCTTATGCTTTCCATCAGGTGGAGTACAGTCACTTTGGCAGTACAAAAGACAAGAATATACTAATAAAATATAAAGAAATACAGGAATTAACCGAATAGGCACGATGACTAATTTCGAAAAACTGTTTTATGATGTTCGGAAGTATCTCCTGTTGTTAAAAAATAGTTATATTTCTACAAAAAATTAAGTTTTAGTGGGAAAAAAATGCAATTTAAATTTTAAGTTTAAAATTCATGCCAGAAAGCTCGGTGGTGTCATGGAGTCTGTTTGTCTATGGGCGTGTTCGTCACAGAGACGTCACCATTGGTCAAACAGTAAAGTGATCGTCGATTATATCCGAACAAAGAATTGACGTAACTCGCTCTGATTGGTAGTACAAATTAACATGGCGGATTACTGTATTTTGAATAAATATGATTTTTATACTCTATGAACCCCATTTCACCAGATAAATACATTAATAATAATAATAAATATTTCCGACATCTAACACACAACGCCATCTAGTCCCAAACTAAGCAGAGCTTGTATTATGGGTACTAGACAACTGATATAATACTTATATACTTTTTTTTTGTAAATACATACATCCAAACTCCGAAACAAATATTTGCAGATCATACAAACATTTGATCCGACCCGGGAATCGAACCCGAGACATCTTGCACAGCAGTCGCATTCGCTACCACTGCGCCACAGAGGCAATTAGTTATTTAACATTATTATTCAACATTATTTTAGTGGTTTCTGGTTACTGTCATCATGCCTATTCCGCGATGTAGTTTAATATTCTAAAAGTATAGTATAACGTTCGCTTGCAAATGGAATGTTTTTATCTAAGACATATTACTGTTATAAGTTTGGTAAAATCGGCGGATGAATATATTTTTTTTTCTATTTTTATTGATACATTAAAAAATATACTTTAAATTACATATAAGATGCCACGTAAACTCATTCGAATTTTTCGTTGCATCAGTGTCATCACCAAAGCATATTTGAATCTTATATTCTTCAACATATAAAACAATATAAACAACATTCCAGAACTCAACAGGGATATACACAATTATAAATTAGAGAGGGTAGTCATTGGTATTTATATTAATCTACTACCCTACTAAGTTGCGCTCATCACCAGCACCGAACATGACCGATCGTTGCCGATCGGCGGTCGATGATCCGAACACAAAATCGTCTATTTAAACTATATCATGCCGACAGACAAATGTAGCTCGTTTTTTTAGCTGGCTGTTACACATTTTCGTCCCTATTCGAGAAATTACATTAATATGTTGCAGAAAAGAGACAAAAAAAACTTATAAATCAAAATATCTCGATATATTGAAAACATCTTTAATAAATGCAAAAAAAAACATTTATCTTTATTCAACTTTTAAA
>PKRV01001967.1:207350-234935 GCA_003709505.1 Hyphantria cunea
TACCCCCCCCCAGCTGTACGAGTCGGCCCGAGCCCGTCGCGCGCAGCTGTCCCGCGCGCGCGCTCGCGCTCAGTTCGCGCGCGACGCGGCCGAAGCTCGCGGATGGGTGGCCGACAAGCTCGCCAAGCTCGCTGCAGAACACCAGCACGGTACGTACTGCTCATCATCAGACCCTCGGGGCGTATGTATCGGTCTAGTGGTTAAACCTGACTACTACAGATTTCATGGTTCAATTCACACCCGGTAACAAATTTTTTTTAATGTAATCATTTGTTCTGAATCAATTATTGCTAGTGGTATTAGGGCTAGTGGTTCGCGTAAGCGACTCCAAATCGAGAGATCTCGGGTTCGATTCCCGGGTCAAAAATTGCAGCCCCGATATAAAAGATGGCGGTGTTTCCCGCTCGTGCCTCGGAGAGCACGTTAAGCCGTCGGTCCCGATTGTCATGAACATCGATAGCAATCGTTATTTGGAAGTCAATGCCCTCAAATATACTGACAACTAGTTCAATCTTCAAATTCAGTTCACCCTTAGGGTTGTGTAGGTCCAGTGACAGTCGCTCCGTGTAAAAACTGATATTCAGGTAAAACCTGTTGATTTAGTAGCCGACCCCAAAACTTGGAAATAATAAAGGTTATGAAGATAATGATGAAATATGTATTTAGTAATAATAATGATCGCTTACAAGTTGATAAAAAATATGAACGATGATCATTTATATTTTTGAAGTGAAACTTCTTTAGGCGCATGAGGGTAAAATTTTTACAAATGTAACGTCACGCAAGTATGCAACGGAAGTGTCGAAAAAGAGAGAGAGAGGGATCGAGACCGATTGAGAGAGAGTAAGACAGGGCGAACGTAGCATGAAGCAACTAGCGATGGAGTGAGAGTAGGGAGCAAGCAAGTGAGAAAGATTGAGAGAAAAAGTGAGATAGAGCGATTGTCGTATCACGCACAGTGCCATGGAGCGAGAGGTGGGAGAGAGCTAAGAAGTTTCACTTCTGACATGTGTACTTTGTACGCACGCACTTTTTTTTTCTTAGGTCATTCATATTTTTATTTTCACCACCCTCATGTATACTTAAAAATCCCAAATTACATACTCCTCCGTTCGCATTTTTGTTTCGTATTATATATTATGTACTACTTAAATTATTTCTTACTCAAGTACACCTTACACTACCCAAAATCGAATTACACAATATCCGTACAAAGGATGTCTGGAAAGAGATCACCATGAGCAATAAGACCGTCTATTGTTATAATATAATTGTAGTTTTTAATATAGTTGTTTCTATAATACTTTTCTATACTTTCTGGTGTTCAATAAAGCTGTTAAAACCCCCCATTTATCTTTTTAGGAGAAGTAACCAATCTAGAGGACAAAATCAAGAAGTTGCAGAAACACCAGGCCTTCACCGCAGAACTTGGCGCTAACAAAGCTCGTCTGCAAGAAGTCCAGGCTCTAGCTGAACAGCTAAAACCTGATGAGGAAGTTGAACAACAGCTGAAGCAGTTACAAGGAGACTGGGAACGGTTGCAGCAGGCCACAGAACAAAGAGGTATGGGGTAGTGTATAATTATATGAAGAGCTTCATAAATCCTCATATTTCTGCCTCGTACAATAAGAATGTGGTTTGAAGTGTCGCCTGTGGTATTCCTGGACCGAAACGACCTTCAAATCTTCAAGAAAAGAGCGAACTACTTCTTAAAAGACCAGCAACAGATTTGTGACGCCTCTGGTGTTGCGGATGTCCATGAGCGACGATAACCGCTTTCCATCATGCGTATATATACGTCTACTCGTTTGCTTTTATTGCAAAACAGTCGTTAGTCTTGACTAATAGTGATAAGGTAATGCGATGGTTGGGGTTCGTATGCCGTTAGTATGGACAGGGTGACTCAAAACTTTGATACTTTCTTCGGAAGACCTACCTACTATACCACTATACGACCAATACTGTACTCGCATAGGTTTTATTTAATCAATGTTCACGGAATTATTAAATCAAATTATTTAAAAAAAACCCCCGACTTCGTCAATATCTGTCATCTTTATTAAATTCAGATTTTTTTCATAAAATATATAAGTTATATGTGTTTTAGTGATCACCGTTAAAAATTCTTTATTTTGATACCACACTCGGTGTGTTTTGAAATCATTTTTCTTTTCAAGATTATTTTTTGGTGCCACAAATTCTTAATTTTGTCTTTCTTTTAATTTAGATGTATCCACCCCACTCACATAAAAAGAGGTATCGGGTCTAGGGCGTAGAAATAAACATACATACAATTGAAAAACATAACCCACCTTCTTTCGCAGTCGGGTAAAAAAGACACCTCTGTGGTTTGTTTCGGCATATCTTCCTAGAGCGAGTGTTAGGAAAAGCCAGCGCCTTCTAACTGTAAAGTCCGGCGTGTAGAAATATCTGTAAAAGATTTCACCAGCTTTCAAATGAAAGAAAATCATCAAAATCGGTTCGTCCAGTCGAAAGTTCTGAGGGAACAAACATAAAAAGAAAAATACATACAGTGGAATTGAATACCACATCCTTTTTTGAAGTCAGTTAAAAAAATAAATATTATTTATAATTTTAATCCACGTATTTAGAGGGTTTAAAGGTTTCGACTGCAACGTGCGAGCATCGAAATCGCTACCCCTGTCGTGACAGTCGAATGTACTGCAACTTCACTATATGTCAATTCATCTGATGCAGGTCGTGGATTAGAGGAAGCCCAGGATATATTGGAGTTCAACCAGCATCTGGACAAAATCGAAGCCTGGATCAGAGACAAGGAGATGATGGTATGTTTATTTACTTCTTGATCCTTCTGCATCATCAGTGTGAAATATATATATATATATTTAAATATTTGTGAAACGTTCTCCGCAGGTGCAAGCCCACGAGCTGGGCCGCGACTACGAGCACTGCAGCGCGCTGCTGCGGAAGCTGGACGATATGGACAGCGACATGAAGGTGGACGACAAGAGGGTCAAGAGCATCTGCGCGCTCGCTGACAAACTGCTGCAGCAGGTAAGAGAACAGTTTCAGATCTAAGGCAGCGAGGTCTTCATCTTCTCCCTACAGTAGAGGAAGGCTGACTGCCTCGGTGGCGCAGTGGTAGCGCATGCGACTGCTGTGATTGAGGTCTCGGTTTCGGTTCCCGCGTCGGACCAAATGTTTGTATGATCTGCTAATATTTGTTTCGGAGTTTGGGTGTTTTCTATGTATAATTATAAAAAAGTATATATGTATTAATATCAGTTGTCTAGTACCCATAACACAAGCTCTGCTTAGCTTGGGACTAGATGGCGTTGTATAAAATGTGGAGGTAGGCTGAGGGTTTGCTGGGTAGTGATTCCGATTCTTCGGAAACCCCAAACAACGTAGAAGAAATAAGTGTAGGAGAACGAGATAAATTAAGGCTGTATTTTTGTCGGGTTGCGGGTGTCAGGTCCCTCCTACACAGAGGGAGTGTATTTATACCCTCCAATAGAAGTTCTCGCGACGATTAGCATAAAGTGCATGGGCAGTAGCCCGCCAGGCATGATCATCTCGCCTGCTTGGAGGATCCTCCCTTCATGTTGGAGGAACATGAAGGGAGGACACCCGTTCCTGAATTGTCGCCTGCGGTATTCCCGGACCAATACGACCTTCAAACCTTCAAGAAATGAGCGTACTCCTTCTTAAAAGGCCGGCAACGCACTTGTGACGCCTCTGATGTTGCGGGTGTCCATGGGCAGCGGTAATTGTTTACCAACAGGCGATATGTCTGCTCGTTTGCCTCCTATACCATAAAAAATACATGTCTTTCAAATACACGATGGGCTGGTATAGGGTTTGTGCCAAGTTGTACTTCTCTTTGCAGAGCTGATGTCCTGATAGTTTGCTCCCTCAGTCGGCTCTAACGACACCCACGGGGTGAAAAGGGGTGGTGGCACTTCGCATAGTTAATTATTCAAATACAATTCATTCATTCAAAATTGTGGTCACATTCTACCAAAAACCATTAATCGAAAGTTGAATCTCAATATTAACTTTTCTGCTTCTTCCCAGGGTCCCACCCAACAAGCTGCAGCAGTAGCCCAACGCCGGGACCTGTTCCTGGCCAAGTGGAACGCTCTGTCAGGAGCTCTGCAGAAGTACCGGGACAACCTGTCAGCGGCTTTAGAAATACACTCCTTCAACAGGTACTCAAATATTTTGTGTGATTTTATTTTTACCCCACTACGAAAGAAGGAGGGTTGTTTTTTCGAGTTTGTGTATGTATATGTATTTCTTTGGCACGTCATGCCAATAAAATATGCCAATTAAAAGCTTCATCATGAAGAACGAAGACAGTGGTGTAAAATATGACTGCCTCGGTGGCGCAGTGGTTGCGTATGCGACTGCTGTGTTTGAGGTCTCAGATTTGATACCCGGGTCGGTCCAAATCTTTATGTGATCTATGAATATTCGTTTAGAGGTGTGTGATGTATATTATGTAGGTATTTACAAAAAAAAAGTATATATGTATTTAGAGACGGCATCGAAGGAGGAGCTGAACAAGATACAAAAAAATTATTCTTTGAAGTGCTTCGAAGATTGAAAAAAACGTTGGCACAAGTGTATAATATCCCAGGGGGATTACTTTGAAGGAGACAAAATAGATATTCACGAATAAATAACTAATTTTTGAAAATACACATAATTCACGATATTTTTGAACACACCTAGTATATTAGTTGTCTAGTACCCCAATACTAGCTACTACTACTAGCCACTGCAGGCAGTTACATAATAATATAATTGTTCCTCCACTACCTTTATACCGTGGGAGAGCCACGCTTCGGCATGAATGGGCCGGCTCGACCGGAGTGATACCACGGCCTCACAGAAAACCGGTGTGAAACAGCGCTTACGCTGTGTTTCATCGAGTGAGTGAGGATACCGGAGGCCCATACCCCGATCCAACGCCCCCTATCCCCCTCACCATCCCCCTTCCCCCCAGGCCGCCATAGTGTCGGTCACCATGCTGTATTGTTCTTTTTCGCATTGAGGATGGTGACCACCACTCTTGGATTCTGCTCATGCTTTCCATCAGGCAGGGCAGAGTCATTTTGGCAGCTTAAATATAAAAAAAAAAAAAAAANTTCCCCCCAGGCCGCCATAGTGTGGGTCACCATGCTGCATTGTTCTTTTTCGCATTGAGGATGGTCACCACCACTCTTGGATTCTGCTCATGCTTTCCATCAGGCAGGGCAGAGTCATTTTGGCAGCTTAAATATAAAAAAAAAAAAGACTACATGGTATCAATAAATGTATTAATTCGTTCTTTCTATCCACAGAGATGTGGAAGACACAGCAGAGCGTATCTCGAAGAAGGCGACGCTCTTCAGCAGTTCAGAGCGCGGAAGAGAGCTGAGTGCGGCTCACGAGCTCAAGAGGAAGCACCTGGCGAGGGCTGCGGAAGCTGGAGCGATAGGAGATAAGATCAACCAGCTGGAGGGAGAAGGGAAAGCCCTCACAAAGAAGTGAGTTGTCTTACTAATCCATGTTTAAGTTAGTTTGATATTTAAATTTTAGTATCCTCAATTGTGGATGGTTTAAAAGGGTTAAACAGGTTTGTTTTATAGTGGTTAGCGTACGTGATTACTGATCACAAGATCTCAGGTTCAATTCCTGAGTTTGGCTATAAAGTGTTGTTGAGAATTTGGTTCAAGAAATTCTTACTAATATTACAAGTTCGAAAGTTACTTTTTTATCTGTCTTTTACGTTCTCACGTCTAAACCGATGTACTGATTTAAATAAAATTTGGCCTAAAGATACTTTAATTCTTGTGGAAGGACTTACTTACTTACCTATTCTTCGTTATCGCGATAACCGACATACACGCGGGCAGAGCTGTGGTCAAAAGCTAGTGTTTAATTTATTTATTTGACCGTCTCGGTGGTGCAGTGGTAGCGTATACGACTGCTGTGAGGTCTCGGGTTCAATTCCCGGGTCTGACCAAATGTTTGTATGATCTGCAAATATTTGTTTCGGAGTTTGGATGTTTTCTATGTATAATATGTATGTATTTACAAAATAAAATTATATATGTATTTTTATCAGTTGTCTAGTACCCACAACACAAGCTCTGCTTAGCTTGGGACTAGATGGCGTTGTGTTTTAGATGACCGAAATATTTATTTATATAAAATATCCTCAGGTACCCAGAACGTGCGAAGGAGATAGAAACAAGTCTTCAGAGCCTCCGCGAAGGGTGGAACAACCTTCAGGAGTTGGCTGCCAAACGTACCGCACTCCTGGACGAGGCGATTGCTGAACATAAGTTCGATGAGAACCTCAAGGTATATAATATATTTTGATACTCCAGTGGTATTCGATGGTCCTGTTACTGAACTTAACTGCAACTAGAGGTCATGGATTCGGTTCCAACCTAGGAAAAATATTTATGTGACGAACATGAGTCTGTGTTTGGATCATCCTCATTACTAAGGGTCGTGATTTCCTAGATTGGGGATGATCTTCTGCCGGACAGTTGCTCGCTTCTTGTTCCACTCCTTAGCCCTATGAAGAGCAACGTGTAGATTGCGGTCCAAGGCTTTTCGGATTTGGTCAGTCCATCTAATTGGACAATATTCTCTCCTCGGACTTTTGCCGTCAACATTCCCGGTGACCATGTAGTTTGTCTATATATCTATTTAGGTATATCAGCAGTCTAGCAGCTAGCAGTCGGTACAGGCTCTGTCTGGTTTGGGTTCAGAAGGTCGTGAGAACATGGTCGTGGTTATGGTCCGTCTGATTCTTAAAGTCAGAGGAACCAAAAAGTTGTCTCTACAAACGGTCAGCCTCCACTCGGTACTCTAACCATCGACAAATATTCTTTCACCATTATCTGCATTCGCAATGAGTATGGTGACCACTGCTCTTTGATTCTGCTCTTGCTTTCCATCAGGCAGAGTTGAGTCACTTTGACAGACTCATATTTAAATATGCTTCTTAATACTGCACGGTTGGCCTTGTGGTTTAAGTGGTCCACTAGGACCCATTCCACCGCCGGCGAACCGGGCGGCGGAGGCGCGCCTATCAGCGCCTCATGCCGCCCTGAGTGTGGCCGCGGATGGGCGGGACGAGTTTTCCCCCCCATCCGCTTCACAGGACACCCGCGAGGGGCGACGTTACGCGTGTGCCGTACGTCGCCTAAATTGAGAGTTTAACATCAGAAGACGGTGCCCGCTTCAGTGCGGGCAGGCGCTGGGAGGGGTCTGGATGGCGTAAGAAAGCGGTTCCCGGATCCCTCCCGTCTCAGGCGCAGAGTGGCACACCGTGTGGTTTTAGTCGGTTCGATTCCGACACACCGCCCCGCCGCAAATCCCGGTGGGGTGAAGGCCGAGGTGGTTTCCACACGTAAAAAAAAAAAACTGCGCCAAGTGTTGTGGGTTTAAATCCTACATGGGACGACACTTTGTGTGATCCACAAATTGTTGTTCTAAGTCTGGGTGTACTTTGTGTCGGTTTCATGTTTGTAAAGAGCCCCGCGACACAGGAATGTATATTCCTAATGGGAGAGTTGTAAAAAAAAAAAGAAAAAAAATATATGAGAGAGATTCATGATTGATGTTTTACAGGAACTGGAGTTGTGGGTCTCAGAGACAGTCAAGCGGATGGATGAGAGCGGAGCCCCGGATACAGTTTCCGATGCTGAGGCGCTTCTGGAACTGCACCATGAAAAGAAGGTATGATACGGTTAAAGAAACTTTATTTCTCAAAAGAATTTACAAAATTCACTTACTCAGAAAACATACAAACATGTTAACAAATAAATCAAATGAGCGTTTTATATAAAACCAAAGTGGGTAGTAAAATATATTTTGCACAACACTATGAACTTAAAATACACTCGAACACAGTAAACACGATTAACTCAAGCAACTGAACCAAAGATGTACGATATTTATAAACAAGATATGGACATTCGTATTGTAAGTACAATTACCACCTTTATTACTATGATGCGAATAAATACTATATTCTGTTAATTCTGAAACTTTCTGTTCGTACGTAATCAGAAGTACAGATGAACATTATATATGATCTTTGTTATATTAGATAAATTCGAACCTCAATCATGAAACACCGCATCGTAATAAAACATATGTAATATTTTCACCTTTTTCCTTTTTCGTATGGTGACTGATTAACTATATGAAGTGCCACCACCCCTATTCACCCCGTGGGTTTGGTAAAAGCCGACTTAGGGAGCAAACTACACGGTTGGCCTAGTGGTGTCAGTGATCGCCACACTGCTTCCTACTGCGCCAAGTGCTGTGGGTTCAAATCCTACATGGGACAACACTTTGTGTGATCCATAAATTGTTGTTCTAAGTCTGGGTGTACTATGTGTCCGTTTCATGTAGGTTTGTAAAGATCCCCATGACACAGGAATGTATATTCCTAATGCGGGAGTTGTCTTTTTAAAATAACAAATAACAAACTACCAGGACAACAGCGCTGCAAAAAGAAGTACAACTTGACACAAACCCTGTACCAGCCCGTAGTGTCAGAGGTACAGAAGACCAAAATCTCTTCTATAAAGAGAGGCCTATGTCCAGCAGCTGATTGCTAAAGGCTGTTGATGTATCAAATAGAGTATTTGACAGCTTAGTCAAATCAGTTACTTTTATCATTTGTCAAAACGATCACTTTGTATGGAAAATGTACTAAGAACTGACTAGTGACGTCACTGTTTTAGATTCCTAAACTGAGCAATATATTTCAATGTTTATTTGATTAAAATTTGTAATAGTAATATATTTCCTGAGATGTTCTGTAATATTCGTTTTAATGAAGGAGACATCGGTATTTATTAACGAAACGTCTACCTTATTTCTATCGCCATCTAGCGTAATCTAACCAAACTACTTACTTATATATTCCATTCGTATTAAGACACGCTTCTTTTCGCTTAATTTTACCCTGGGAGAGCCACGCTTCGGCCCGAATGGGCCGGCTGGACCGGAATAATACCACGGCCTCATAGAAAATGGGTGTGAAGCATCGCTTGTGCTGTGTTTCACCGAGTGAGTGAGGATACCGGAGGCCCGTACCCCAATGTCCTGGACTTCTGAGTGTCACAACTCGGTGTTTTACTGGGACTGTTGAACCTGGGGTACAGGAGTTACAGTGGGCGCGCTAGTAGTCCCTGTGGAGGACAGGGTTTTATGTCCCACCAACACAAAAGGATCCTTCGACCAGGTGAGGTTATCATGCCTGATGGTTGCTGTTGGGATGTTATATATATGCAAATCGGCGCGAGAACCTCTATTGTGCGATTCAGGATTAGTAGTGTTTAATACTCTCTGTACAACGTCACTTCGTAGTTCGGTGTATCTTTGGTAGATGGCGCTTTAGCATGCTGCCTGTTGCGCTGTATGTGGAAGTAGCCATAATCTCTATTGACCCCAAGTTACTCCCCTACTCCATACCAACTGTCGTACTAAATATGCTGTTACTCAAACACTCAAACAGGCGGAGATCGATGGTCGTCAAAAAGCGATCAGCACTCTTCAGAAGGAGGTAGAGCAGGTTCCGGAGAAGGTGAAGAGAGTGTCTCAGCTGTCCACAACCCTGGACCAGGCCTGGCTGAAGAAGAAACAATATTTGACTCAGGTATGTGAAGTTTAATGGTTTTTATACTGCAATTGAATTTTCTAACGTTTCACTAAAATTCTCGTGATTATTATAATAGGAGTCCAGGAAAGAATTGAGATTGAAGGCAAAAGGGTTTATAGTATTGGAAGTCTGTATATTTGTTTAGTCATCTGTAGCACCTAAACTACTGAACCGCCCCTAATGGATAAGATGTCAATAAATTAGTGAAATAAGCTATATAAATTTAATCAAAAGTGTTTATATAGCCTGATTATAGTTAGACTGAGGCTGTCTAAAATATAAATTAAAAAAAACCCTTTTTTTAAACCGCTCAACCTATGTGTGTGTTTATAGGGTCACCAGCTCCAACTGCTGAAGGAGCAGGCCCGCCAGACCGAGGACTGGCTCGCTTCCAAAGAGGCCTTCCTCAACAACGATGACCTTGGAGAAAATCTAGATGGTAAGTTCGCGGTCTCATAGAACCAGTTAAGCAGTTTACCAAAATAGTGAGGAACCTTCCCATGTCCTGGAGGGCGCCAACGTGATTGTTGCGAGATTCCATCATCATAAACGGCTTTTAACTGTCCACTGCTGGGCATAAGCTTTTCTTTAGAAAGAAGATTTATTTTGAATTTGGTGTGCTGTGGAGTTTGGGGTAAGAGCCGACTGAGGGAGCAAACTACAGGACAACAGCATTGAAAAGAGGAGGAACACTTGCCACAGACCGTTTCTTTTTTCTTTACCTGTGGAAACCTCGGGCCTTCACCCCACCGGGGTTTGCGGCGGAACGGTGTGTCGGAATCGAACCGACTAAAACCACACGGTGTGCCACTCTGCGCCTGAGACGGGAGGGATCTGGGAACCGCTTTCTTACGCCATCCGGAACTTGACACAGACCGTATACCAACCTTTTGAACGTGGGAGAGCCACGCTTCGGCATGCATGGGCCGGCTCGACCGGAGTTATACCACGGCCTCACAGAAAACCGTTGTGGAACAGCGCCTGCGCTGTGTTTCACTGAGTGCGTAGGGATACCGGAGGCCCATAATCCAACCCTTTCCCTAATCCCCCTTCCCATCTCCAAGGACGGCAACGCACTTGTGACGCCCCTAGTGTAGCGGGTGTCCACGGGCGGCGGTAATAGTTTACCATCAGGCGATACGTCTGCTCGTTTGCCCCCTATAACATAAAAAAAAAACCAACCTGTCTGATCAGCGTGGTACAGAAGACCAAAACCTTTCTAAGGAAAATTTTATATCCATTAAACAAAGCAACAACCCATAATGTCCCACTGCTGGGCTCGGGTCTCCTCTCAGGAGAGGGTTAAGGCCATACGTCCCCACGCTGGCCAAGTGCGGGTTGGGGACTGGCAAGAATACGTTGTGGCTACGTAAAATCTTGCCGTTGGATGTTTTTAAGCCGCCCGAAGGCCTCCAACTAAGCTTCACGACTGTTATCGAATGATAAGAACCGGGACCGACTGCTTAACGTGACCTCCGAATCACGGAGACGCTCATGATAACATGCCACCAGCGGTCACCCATCTAGGTACTGACCGCGCCATCGTTGCTTACCCTCGATGATTGTTTCTAATCACCGAGTGCAACTGCGCTATGAGCGCCTCTTATATCCATTAGTGGTCTGTAAAAGGCTTTGACAGTAATAAAGTAAAGGTACCTAGGTAAAGTAAATAATATTATCGTCACCTGTTACGGTTCGATGGATTTGGAAAAGTAAAGAGTCTCTATTGAAAATCCCTCTTACAATCACCATATAACTCCGGTTAACAATCCTCAATGGTCGCCGAAGTCGCTAGGTTGATCACTGACACCACCTCGATATTTATTGCACTGTAGCTCAAACTGAACTGACTGCGGCCCGCGAGAGTTCGTATTTATATCCGTTTTTACTATTACTAGCGCTTTCAAGAATCGTCTCGTACATACGGGGCCTTCCCCGTACCAAGGGCACGCCCGCCGGTGAACTCATTTGAAACAGTCACTCAACAACTAATCGATATTCGACGCTAAGCATATCGTTATAAGGTTCATTATTACATGCCTCAAGAATCAACTATCTCGATCGTTGTTCGGAAATAATCTTTCTGAAACATTTTATGTGGTGATATTTTATCAATAGTTTATTTTATTTTCCCTCTCAGCCGTGGAGACGCTGATCCGCAAGCACGCCGAGTTCTCCAAGTTGCTGGACTCCCAGTTGGGGCGGGTGGACGAGCTGCAGCGCTTCTCTGCCAGCATGCTGGAAGACGGACACTACGACAGACCCTATATAGAGAAGAGAGTGCAGGAGATCCTCGCCAGGAGAGACAAACTCAAGGTAAGAAATAACCTCTCTATATATGATAGTGGCTGGTGATCCAGACTACTAAGGTTTGATTTACAAACCTGTGGTGACTTTCTCATAGAATGCAAAACAGGAACACACTACAGCGCCATCTACTGAAGACACGTCGAACTACGGAGTAACGAAGAAACCACCAATCCTGAATCGCGCAATAGATTTCTATGATGAGCATGATGGCTTATTCTGAGTCTTTGAGATGTGTGTGGAATTCGGGAAATTTGTACTAACCATGTAATTTCTTGTCAGGAGTCATGCAAGCTCCGTGGTGAGATGCTGGAGCAGTCCCGCCAGCTGCACCAATTCCTCAGGAACCTGTACCACGAGAGGGAATGGATCGCGCTCAAGATGCAGATCGCCAATGATCAGAACTACAGGTGAATATTAGTCATGTACAGGTGAATATGTCATCACGAAGTCCCAATTAACCCCGTGGCTCTCGTAAGAGCTGATTGAGGAAGCAAACTACCAGGACAACAGCTCTGCAAGGAGAAGGAACACTGTAATGAGATCAACGGAATGAATAGGGATGACATTCCATTTTCAGCGTGGTAGGGTATACGATTGCCGTGTTTGTGTTCTTGGGTTCAATTCATGGATGTTCATATGATCAAATATTCGTATGTAATAATATTTGAATATTTGTTTCGATGTTTGGGTATTTCTTATGTATATTATGTATGTATTTGTATATCGTAATACAAGCTCTGCTTAGTTTGAAGATAGATGGCGTTGTGAGTCAGATGTCCGACATGTTTAATATTATTTATTTCCAGGGAACTATCGAACCTTCAGAGCAAGATACAGAAGCACTCTGCGTTCGAGTCCGAGCTGGCGACCAACAAGGGACGTATCGACGACGTAGCCAACCACGGGGAGACGCTCATTGGTATGTTTACTGTCTCAGTGGCAATAGTAATTCTGTCCGGATATCCGGACGTATCCGGATATCCGAACTTATCCGGATATCCTGACTTATCCGGATAAGTCCGGACTTATCCGGATATTCTAGAATATAAGGATGTTCTATAGCATCATCAGTAATAATGTTATTCAAAGTATGATAACTATTTCTTCGAATTTTGTTTGTTTCAATGTTAATTACACTGCTTCGGTGGCGCAGTGGTAGCGTATACGAAACCACGTGGTTTAGATTGGCTGTGCTTGGGGTATGTATGTATGATCTACAAATATTTGTTTTGGAGTTTGGATGTTTTCTATGTACAATATGTTTTAACAAAAAAGACAGTATAAAAATACGTATTTATAACAGTTATCTAGCAGGTGGGTACCTACGTGGGTAACTCAAGCTCTGCTTAGCTTGGGAGTAGATGGCATTGTGTTAGATGGATATCGGCAAAACTCCGTATACCGAAGATTTGTCGAAATATTGAATTAACGGACAAACAATACTCGCAACCATTTTGTTCTGTGTAGAAATCGAAACTACAATCAAACTTTAAATCTCTTGTATATTTTTCAGAGAGCAAACACTATGCATCTCACGAGATAGCGAAACATGTTGAGGAGTTAGAGAACCAGTGGCGAGAGTTACAGGCTGCTGCTAAACTGCGACGCGAGAGGCTCCAGGAGGCCTACCAGGCCAGAGTCTATCTCCGAGGGTTGGATGACTTCACTGCTTGGCTGGATGAAGTTGAAGCTCAGCTCTTGAGCGAGGACCATGGTTAGTGTTGACCTAATACATTATAAAGCCGCGTGGTGTGGTATTAACAATACCAAGTTTCAACACCTATGTTCATTTTTTAATCTTGACTCCACTCTGCCTGATGAAAAGCAAGAAAGAATCCAAGGTTAGTGGTCACCATTCTTATTGCGAATGCAGACAAAGAGTATGCAGCATGGTGACCCACACTATAGTGGACTATTGAGTTGCTTCTGCATCATTTAGCCTCCGGTCCCGCACTCACCACCACGAATGCTGTTGTTCATCCCGTGGGTATCGTAAGAGCCGATTAAGGGAGTGGACTGCAAAGAGAAGATAAACTCTTACGAGACCCACAGAACGAATAGAAGTCGTGACATTTGTTGTTCCAAGTCACTTCGCCCAGACGTATTGAAGAAGACCAGACGTTAACGAATATATTTTCATCCTCAGGCAAAGATCTGGCATCAGTGACAGCCCTACTGAAGCGACACACGCGATTAGAACAACAAGTGTTGAGCAAGGCCGACGTGGCCACGCAACTCGCTGACAATGCCCAACAACTCGCCGATAGCAAGCATTTCATGGCCCCGCAGATATTGAGCAAAGCGGATTCGGCTGTTAAGAGGTTTGTAGATGTCTTTTAAATAGTGAAGTAGCTAAAAAAAATCTTAAAACTATTTTCCAAACATTCCTTACGATCCGGATATTCTGGCTGGATATCCGGATATTCTGGCCGGATATCCGGACTTTTTTGATCAGTATTATTTTCAAATTTTTTCTGTAGTGGCTGGCGATTCTCTGTAGTTTCATTGATCCACTCCTAAAACATATATATAGCGTGATATTATACAGCCTACAATATTTCACAATGAACACACTGATAGAAAAGAATGATTCAAATATAATTATTTTAAATTTTATTCTGTCTGTCCGTTTGTTTTGGATAATAGTTCTATGTAGTAAAATTCTATATAGTATAATAATTCTATAATATTATGTAGATAATAATATGTAATACCTAGATCGATTTTGACGAGACTTTCACTGGCATTTAGTAATTTCTTTTCGATAAAAAAGATGGGTTGCATAAAATTAAAATTAAAACAAAAAGAATAGTGAACGATATCCGTTTGAAAAGTAACTAAAACCCCGGGAAATACTAAACCAGAATATAAAAATGATATCGTATATATTTTTCGAAATCTCCCATCCATAAAATATACAGCCGAACTTGACTTAACCTCATCTCTCAGATACCGCCAGCTCCAAGAACCAATGCAGATTCGTCGCGACAACCTAGAAGATGCTGCGTTACTCCACAGATGGGATAGAGATGCTGA
The DNA here is from genome assembly GCA_003709505.1 of Hyphantria cunea. Taxonomy (NCBI): domain Eukaryota; kingdom Metazoa; phylum Arthropoda; class Insecta; order Lepidoptera; family Erebidae; genus Hyphantria; species Hyphantria cunea. Next base: position 222,358 of record PKRV01001967.1, read on the forward strand.
TGAAGAGTTCAGATGGTAAGTCATTCTCTTACTGGAATTCTAACTTCAGGGTCACCCATCTACAATGAAATTACAGACTAAGACGTCTATTATTTTAATGTGAATGAGTGACTATTGTGGGAGTGAGGTAACAGAGAGTGCACCTGTGTTGCAGACACTTGTGCAATATTATATCTCCTGCGCAGATACCTAGTCTCCGTTGGTACTGGCCGCCGTGTCCAAAATCGGCTAGGAGTACAATAAACTAGATGTCTGAGGTATTTCCGGACCAATACAACGTTCTAAAAAAGAGAGTACTCCTCCTCAAAAGGCCGGCAACGCACTTCTGACGCCCCTGGTGTTGCAGGCATCCATGAGCAGCGGTGACCGCTTACCATCAAACGATACGTCATCATCATTCACAGTTTTAAAACTTAATTGTTTTCTATTGACTAAGGGGGCTGATTCGATCATTTTTGTAACCTCGTTAGATGTAGATGCGTCACTATTTTCTTAACGCGAATGGACTACATACAGTTTAGTTAATTGACGGTAGATGGCGATAGAAATTTGATACTTCACATCCACAGCCTGGACATAGGCCTCTCTTTATAAAAGAGCTTTTGGTTTCTGTACCACGCTGACCAGACGTGTTGGTATAGGGTTTGTGTCAAGTGTTCCTTCTCCTTGCAGTGCTGTTGTCCTGGTAGTTTGTCCCTCAGCCGGCTTTTACGACACCCACGGGGTGAATAGGGGTGGTGATACTCCGTATTCTCAATCTCTCATCATAACTTGATACCTTTAGCTAAATCAAGAATGTGTTATAGGATGCAAGAGAAAGAGTCGGCCGTGAAGCAAGAGGAAGCTGGCGCTACCCTCGCAGAAGTCCAGACATTGATGAAGAAACATTTAGCTCTCGAAGCTGAACTTATATCAAGGTAAAAACGTTTTTTGTTTTTTGCATTATTTGATCTTTTTTGGAATACCAACAGCATAAATATACATTTTCTAGAATCTAAAATTAATAACTACGTTGCTGTCGACACGAATTCGCAAAATTACGAATATAAAAATCAAAAAATACAAACACAAATGATAGGTTTATTTTCTATTATTTAATTTTTATTTCTGATTTTTATTTCATTGAATAATTTATCCGAATTATTGATTATATTTATTTTTAAAATCTTTTTACTTAGGTATTAGGTATTATATTATAAATATAATAGTATTTTTGGGTCTGAGATACCTAAGTAAAAATTTTTTTTTTTATTATCTTATCGGTTTGTCATATCCGTATCGGCATATAAAATTTAGTACAGTTAAAAGTTCTGTAGAGGAGGCGTGCAGAAACATAAAAAAAGAATTATAGTCTAATTTACAAGTCCAATAGCCTCTGTGGCGCAGTGGTAGCGTATGCGACTGCTATGCTTGAGGTCTCGGGTTCGAACTCCGGGTCTGACCAAATATTTCTATGATCTGCTAATATTTGTTTCGCAATTTGGGTGTTTTCTATGTATAATATGTATGTATTTCCCAAAAAAGTATAAATGTTTTAATATCAGTTGTCTAGTATCCATAACGCAAGCTCTGCTTAGCTTGGGATGTTTATTTATTTTATTTATATAATTATTTCGATCTCTAGGCGACCACCAGTACATAGGAAATCAACTCCTAAACAAATATTTGCATTGAATCCTAAATTAATTACTTTTTAATGGTGTATTCCACAGAGAGCCATCAATAAAGGCTTTGATAAGCCGCGCATCTTCGCTGTCTCGTCGTGGGCACTTCGCGGCAGGTTCCCTGGAGTCCCGCGCGCGGGACCTGGCCACCAGCTTCCGAGCTCTGCTGGAAGCCGCCGCCGCCAGGACACAGCTACTGCAGGAGCGGGCCGAGCTTCTGCAGGTCACCCATACTATATATACTCTGTCCATATGGCCATAGGCTAAGACTGCTAAATATCACTACCTATTTTTTTATTGAATAACGGGCAAACAAGCTGACGTATAGCAACACCAGAGGCGTCATAAGTGCGTGGTCGGCCTTTGGGGGATGAGGAGGGGGATAGATGGAATTCAGGTATCCTCACTCACTCGGTGACACACGGACTACGTACTATCACTGCGCCCGAGCCGGCCTATTCCTGCCCACGGTAAACCCTTTTCATCCCCCACCCCCACAATAGAAACTCCTGTACACCATAAACACACCGAGTCTCAAGGAAAATTAAACTCTTGGAACCTGCAATGAAATTAATCAGGGTGATTTTTGCTAAACCTTATCCTTGCTTGAATCCTTAAATTAATCAGAAAAAAGTTCCGTTTATTTCCCTCCTTAAAATCCAGCCGTTGCGGAGGTGTTTGGTAACAAACACCGCCACACGAAAATCATAGTGACAATGCCACTGTATATATAATCACAAATATATTAACCATATTCTTCGTTTGTACAGCTCGCATCAGAAGTATCTGAAGCTGAGACATGGCTGCTGGAGCGGCGGCTATCTCTGGTGTCTTCGGACGTGGGGCGGGACGAGGATTCGGCGCTGGCGCTGGTCCGCCGGCTAGAAGCCACGCAGAGAGAACTCACCGGGTTCGATGCCACGATCGGCAAACTGGAGAAGACTGCCAGCGGTCTGATGGTGAGTCTTCAAATATTAATCTAGACAGACCGCCATAGTTGGGTCACCATGCGCCATTATTGCATCACACCATTCTTGGATTCTGCTCATACTTTCAATTAATCAGAGTAGTCAATATCACCGTGAAGAGAGGGAAATCTGGTAACACACCCTTTTTTTACGTGTGGAACCCCTCTCATGACTCCACTCCACCGAGGTTTGCAGCGGAGCGGTGTGTCGGAATCGAACCGACTAAAACCACATGGTGTGCCACTCTACGCCTGAGACTGGAGGGATCCGGGAACCGCTTTCTTACGCCATCCAGCTGGAAACACACTCTAAACCAAACTATCTGGTCAGCGTGATGCTGCAGGTCTAAACCTTCTATCCAATGTGATATCTATGTCCAGTCTGTTAAAGGCTTATGATGTGATGTGTTAATAATACAACGCTCTTCTTCATCCTGTGGGTTACAGTATATAGTTGTAGCTCATATTTTAGATTCCAGACTGAGAATGATTGTTTGAACAAACACGGTCTTTTGTTTTGTGTTTAAATGGAATGTATCGACAATAATAATATTAATTAATTTCTTATAAACGTTGTTGTTAAAATAAATAAATATGTTCCGACATTTTAACATACAACGCCATCTAGTCCCATACTAAGCGAAGCTTGTACTATGTTATTATTGTTGTTATTGTTATAGATGCTCTAGCTAAGCTACTGCTGTGTTCCATATAATTAACAAAAGATACATACGTACATATAAAATTGGAAATTGTTATTAAAATTTAAATACTAGACTACATTAACTGGTGTGTTTGCTTGTGTGAACGTGTGCGTATGTGAGAGTATATTTGTGTGTGTAAATCTATGAAATTATGTGGTTATAATGCTAAAAAAATATAAAAATATTAGGTAGTGGGAGAGCCACGCTTCGGCATGAATGGGCCGGCTCGACCGGAATGATACCACGGCCTCACAGAAAACCGGTGTTAAACAGCGCTTACGCTGTGTTTTATCGAGTGAGTGAGGATACCGGAGGCCCATACCCCAATACAACGCCCCCTATCCCCCTCACCATCCCCCTTCCCCCCAGGCCGCCATAGTGTGAGTCCCCATGCTGCATTGTTCTTTTTCGCATTGAGGATGGTGACCACCACTCTTGGATTCTGCTCATGCTTTCCATCAGGCGGGGCAGAGTCATTTTGGCAGCTTAAATATAAATTATATATATATATAATAGACTTTTTGGTGAAGTGTTTCACAAAGTGCTCCGTTTCCGTATAGTCTTTCTTCGAGATATATACAATATATATTGAGTAATATATAAGTATGTATATCAGTTGTCTGGTTATCACAGTACAGGCTCTGTCTGGTTGGGGATCAGATGGTTATGTCGAAGACTGCCTAGTGTTATTTTCTTTGAGAATTTTATGGATATTTTTCTTTCCTTCTACGCAGGACCGACCCACAATTGATGGAGAACAAGTCAATAAAAAGATGAATGAGTTAAAGACCACATATGAAGATATGAAGCTCCTATCAGCCAAACGCCAACAGCGGTTACAGCAGAGCTTGAAATATTTCAAGTAAGTATAAAGTAGTAATGGAAATGATTGTTGCCTATAGATATCATGGTTGGCTATAAGAGATTGCCTTCGGGCGATATGGCCGTCTATAGGCATGATGACAGTAACCAAGAACAACTAAAATTATATATTTATCTGATGAAATGGGGTTCATAGTATTATTTTCACATTTAGAGTGAGTTTAATAGATAATTAACAAAAATAAAACTACAAAATACAGCAATCCGCCATGTTAAGTTGAACACCAATCAGAGCGAGTTACGTCGCTTATGTATAAAGGTCGCTTTGGTGGGATATAATCGACGATCACTTTACTGTTTTTAAGAGCTATAATTGACACTTGTTACAAATGGTGACGTCACGTCTGTCACAAACATGCCATAACACCACCGTACGTTAGTGTGAAATTTAAACGTAAAATTTAAATCGCAATTTTTATTTACTAAAACTTTATTTTTTGTAGAAATATATTTTTTTTATGGAATTGGGGGCAAACGAGCAGACGTATCGCCTGATGGTAAGTGATTACCGCCGCCCATGGACACCCGTAACACCAGAGGCATCACAAGTGCGTTGCCGGCCTTGGGGGATGGGGAGGGGGATGAAGGGAAGGGTTGGATTATGGGCCTCCGGTATCCTCACTCACTCGGTGAAACACAGCGCAGGCGCTGTATCGCTGTTTCACACCAGTTTTCTGTGAGGCCGTGGTATCACTCGAGCCGGCCCCATGCATGCCGAAGCGTGGCTATCCCACGTAAAAAAACTGTTTTTGACAATAAGAGATACTTCCGAACATCATAAAACAGCTTTTCAAAATTAATTATCCTACCTATTGTACCTCTTGGTTGTACATTACATTTATAAGTAATTTGGTGTACAATATAGCGATTACAGGGGTACAAAAAGCAAGCCAGGATGGTACTCTTTTTTTAAATAAAAAAGAGCATAGTTCCCACACAGAAAGGTTTCAACTACAAGCCGTAAATGGCCCGAGATACGTCGAGTTATCCTTTCTATGGTGAACCTGGTTCCCGAGCTCTTGGTACTCGAGATGGCGTGTGGTTTTTAGTCGGTTCATGTCATCTACCAAATGTCAGCTACCAATCGGTGGTAAACGAGGGAATTCCCATACAAAAAATGGTACAGAAAAGGTATTGGGTAACGTTTAATCAAAATAAAAAGTCATTATTATACAATTAAAATATAAGTTGTATTAAAGAGGCGTTGGGAACCAAGTACGAAAGGAAATTGAATTATTATATATTATTTCTCTTCTTCAGGTTTGTCCAGGAGTGTGAGGAAGTACAGGAATGGATAGGAGAACAGATGGCAACGGCTGCCAGCGAAGAATACGGACTGGATGTGGAACATGTGGAGACGTTGCAGCAAGCTTTCGATAATTTCCTGGCGCAGTTGCATGGTAAGTACATATCTGCAACTCTAAGTGTTGTGGGTTCAAACCCTGCACGGGCAAACACTGTGTGATCCATACATTGTTACTTTGAGTCTGGGTGTTCTTTGTATCCATTTCATGTTTGGTCGTAACTACTTATACTGTCTCGGAGGAGCATTGGTAGAGTATACGATTGCTGTGCTGAGGTCTCGGGTTCGACTCCCGAGCTGCACCAAATGTTTGTATGATCTGCAAATATCTGTTTACTTTGAAACTAGATGGCGCTGTGTTTCAGATGTTCGAAATAATTTATTTATATTATTCAACAGCCAATGAAGGTCGTATCGAGGGAGTCTGCGAAGCGGGCAACGTTCTGCTAGAAGAGAACACTCCAGAGGCAGACAGAGTGAAGCAAAGGATAGATGATATCAAGGGATTGTGGGATGATTTGAAGGAGTTGGCTTTGGCTAGACAAGAGGTGAGAATCAATTAGAATAATAATAATATCACTTTAATGAATACAAACTTTTAGATTTTTGGGGTTCGATTACCGGTTTGAGAGTGCCACGGTATATCAGAAACTTGCTCATCCCAACACTAAATTTCGTATCGTTTTAATATTAAAAAAGATTTTCATTTGGCATAAAATGTATATGCAAATCCTAATATGTATCTAAATCCAGAGTGTTGGACCTTTATATTTAATAAACTCTTTATATCTTTATACCAAATTTTATAGAAATTGACCCATCGTATTCCCGTGAAAAAGCATTGAACATATAAACACATTTTTATTTTATGTTACCAGTTCAATGTGTGTAAATTAAACAAATATTTATGTAAGTATTTTAGAGCCCTTCAAACTTTCATTTAGAGAACTAAAAGAGACAGCAAGAGAGAGACAGAGAGAAAGAGTCACAGAACATTGCTATTATTGATACTTTTGTCCATTAGGCATTGGCAGGAGCCCGACAGGTGCACGAGTTCGATCGCTCGGCCGAGGAGACGGCGGCCTGGGTGGCGGAGAAGGAGTCAGCACTGGGGGACACCGCCCCACCTAGGGAGCTGCATGAGCTGCACGCGCAGAAGAGGATGCTCAGCGCGCTCAGCGCAGACCTGGACGCCATCAAGAATGCGCACGACAAGCTGCAGGAAGAAGCTATCAGGTAATATCAATAGAGAAAGAACATCGTATGCTTGACAAATTTACTCTACTCTGCCTGATGGAAAACGTGATCAGAATTGAAGAGTAGTGGTCACTATACTCATTGCTTGCGCAGACAATACAACAATGCAGCATGTTGACCTTCATTATGGTGCCCTATTGAGATGATTCTGCATCATTGGATACCTTTTTTCTCTCAAACTGTATTAACTTTTTACCGTGGGAGAGCCACGCTTCGGCATGAATGGGCCGGCTCGACCGGAGTGAAACTGGCGTGAAACAGCGCTTACGCTGTGTTTCATCGAGTGAGTGAGGATACCGGAGGCCCATACCCCAATCCAACGCCCCCTATCCCCCTCACCACCCCCTTTCCCCCTAGGCCGCCATAGTGTGGGTCACCATGCTGCATTGTTCTTTTTCGCATTGAGGATGGTGACTACCACTCTTGGATTCTGCTCATGCTTTCCATCAGGCAGGGCAGAGTCATTTTGGCAGCTTAAATATAAAAAAAAAAAAGTTGAGCGACTGCCACCAGACTACAACCCAAATACTGTGCGAAATCTATGTTCTGTAGTGAGACTCCTTAGCTCTCCTACTAGCCGTAACGATTGCTACAGATGCTTCTATGGCCTCACATAACATCGATAAATATACTGTAATGTACATATAAACCTTCTGACTGCCTTGGTGGCGCAGTGGTAGCGTACGCGACTGCTGTCCGTGAGGTCTCGGGTTCGAATCCTGGGTCGGACCAAATGTTTGCATGATCTGCAAATATTTGTTTCGGAGTTTGGGTGTTTTCTATGTATAATATGTATGTATTGCAGAGCTTGTAGATGATGATGTAGCTTAGATGGCGTTGTGTGTTAGATGTCCGAAATATTTATTTATTTATTCTTCCTGAATGACTAAATATATAGCCAAGTTGTTTAAAAGACCTAAAGAAATTAGCGGGAGTGACTTCATTTTATACTATGTAAAGAAGATGTATGTATGTATGAAATAATGAGTTTCAACAATATGGTCTTTCGAGTCAAAATCATATTTTTAAAGGATACCCAAATAATAAAGATCTCGTTCAACAACAGACTCGGCACAGCCTTCCCCGACGCGAAGGAGCACGTGACCTCAAAACTGGAGGATGTGACGGAATCGCTGACGACACTGGTCTCCTTGACCCAGCAGTGCAGCCAACAGCTGGAACTCGCTGAACAGCTGCAAGCTTATTTCGACACTTACCATGAATTACTGTAAGTAAACTAAGACTTTCCAGAATTAAATCCATAATCATTACTCCGCTTCTAAGAACGAGCGAAGATTTTTATGATATACAGGTATGAGGTATATACTCTAAGAAGAAAGTCCGAAAGAATACCGCTATACCCTGACCGTCTGTAAGCAGCCACAAACAAACTTCATATTTAGCATAGACAACTTTATAGGACTGTATCAAACTAACTGTATAGTCTTGGACGTGTTCTCTTCTATCGCAACCACTAAAGCCTTCGACACTTATATTAACAACTTATCTCCAGGGCGTGGACCAACGAAACCCTTGCCAGAGTGACAGCTCCAGAGCTGGCCAGCGACGTCTCCGGCGCTGAACGTCTCCTCGCTCGTCACCGCGACATACACGTAGAGATCCAGGCCAAGGAAGATGCCTTCAACACATTGTACAGCGATGGTAAGTTCTTTTAAATTAAGGTGTGCTTCAAGGGCTTGTATTGGGACCGCACCTTTTAAACTACGCCTTCGGTTATTAATTAGGTTATAAGTAAAAGTGAATAGATAGAGAATTTGATACAGGATACAGCTGTTAGGCAATTCTTGAGTGAATAAGGTGACCAGAAGTCTGTCTGTTTTAACGTTTACACTTTAAAGTGTTTCTCAAGGACCTATTCTGGGACCGTTGCCTCTAATTCATGTCGATAATGCTCTTAGTCAGTAAACGTAGAAAGTATATTTTGACCGACTTCAAATAAGAAAGAAGTTCTCATTTAGTGTTCTTGTTTTTGTTCTCTATTGCAGGGTTCTCCTTCATTTATGCACGATTCAGGCAACCTATTTTTATTTAAAAGAATAATTTCGTAATATTTAGTAAAAAGCAAACTATTTTAATATGCTTTTGAATAAGAACTGAACTAATATCGGTATCAATAATATTCCTAGGTGAGAAACTGGTGAAAGAAGGCCACTTCATGTCCAACGAGATAGAAGAGCGTATGTCACACCTGCGCTCGCGCAGATCTCAGTTGGATGCTGCGTGGTCCAACCGCGAGAGGATTTACACACAGCATCTGGACGCGCTCGTGTTCAAGAGAGATGCTGATGCTTTGGATAACTGGATTACGAACAGGTAACGAGATATATGTGTACCAGCTTAACCTATGTGTTACTTGATGGTCCAACTACCTCCATAAAATTTTTATCGAAAATAATTCAGCCATTATGAATTAACAAACATTTATGAACTTTCGCTCTTGTTATATTAGTGTGATTCTTCTTTTCCATATTATTATTTATTATCCGACTGCGAAAGAAGGAGGGTTATGTTTTTCGAGTGTATGTATGTATGTATATTTCTTTGGCACGTCGTAGAGCCTAAACGGCTTGTCGTATTTTTATGTGAGTGGTGTCAACAGATTCGTCTTAGTCGTGAGAGTGACACTGAGTGATATGTTTTCTAAATACATCGAGTGTGGTATTAAAATAAAGAATTTTAACGGTGATCACGAATATACATATAACTTATATGCTTTATTAAAAAACTGAATATAATAAAAATTACAGATATTGACGCAGTCGGGTTTTTTTTTTAATAATAATATTAAATTTTATTTTTACAAGTTTTATTTTTATATAACTTTTTATATGTTATTGTTATTTATTTAATATTGTTACGTTTCTACCAGAGTCCCACTGGTCCGCGACGGTAAGTACGGAGAGAGTGTAGCTCAAGTGGAAGAGTTGATCAACCGCCATAGAGATCTAGAGGAAACCATAGACGCGCAGAAGGACAAGTTCAACGCTCTCAAGAGGATCACTTTGGTAAGTACCAAGTTGAACGATCTTTTATTCTGTGTCTGGGTGTAATTTTTCTATAACTAGCTACGCCCCACGGTTCTACCCGTGAATACTAGTCTCAAAGTAGTCTAAGTAAACGCCTTAAAATATGATATAAGGTGAATACCAATCGAAGGGACTTACACATCCGGTCCCGTCAAAATCCTTTCAATAGTTCCATAGACTAACTAGGAAACCGGGACAAGTTGTAAGACAGTCCATTTTTTTTTTGTTAAATCCCTTTTATACTTTCATATCCATCTGTTTAAAATTACAAACAGACACTTCAATTTTATAAATTTGTTTAAATATGAATGTAATTTAATAATATATAACTATACTAGGGGCCGCACGCGACTTTGTACACGTAGTTATTGGCACATATTTCTTAAATAAAACATCCCTTCTTATAATAAGTAAGTAGTTGTTATCTACAATTCTTATTCTTAAATATCATTCAAAATCTTGCAATAATTACCTTAACTTCACTAAAATTGTACTTTCATACAAACTACCATCCCCCTATTAACCCCAGAATTCCAAAGATAAGAAGAAGAATATTTCTCATTTAAATTTCAACTCTCTTATTTTAAAAACATAAGACTCTCATAAAAACTTCCAACTCCTGTTTTAGGGGTGGAGTTTCGTAAAATCTGTTATATATATGAAGGAACCTACCTACCAAATTTCAAGTTTGTATGTGTCATAGTTTTTGAGATTTCGTTATTAATCAGTGAGTTGTATTTCTCTTTTATATATAGATATATATTAGCAATCTAGTTACCTCAGTACAGGCTCAGTTTGCAATTTAATCTAATTTTTATATTTTTTTATAACTATTTAGGTAGAGCAAGCATTCCAAGCGCAGCGTGATGAAGAAGAAGCGGCTCGCAGGAGAACAGCTGAACGCCAAGAGGCTGAACGTCTACAGCAGTACAGGAAGAGGGAGATGGAGAGGATTACGGAGGAGAGGAGAAGAGAGACCGCTCCGCCTGTGCCTATAGCTATAGAAAGAGAGGTAAGCTGTATAGCCAGTTAATGTACAAAAACTAAATATATTATACCGCGAGTGTATTGAAATTTCAATAATTCAGATTATATTTATGATAATTTTAGGTTATAATTAGCAAATTTAATAGGAAAAAGAGAAATCGTTAACTATTTTTAGAACGTAAAATTCATAGTAAGCTCTAACATATGTAAAAAGTGTAAGTATACCGATAAATTTATCCGGATATCCGGTTATAACTGCCGGATATCCGTCAATTTATCCGGATATCTGGCAATAACATTAAAATTTATATTTTATATAATCTTTGATGTGTTGTACAGACTGAACGCGAACGTCTCGTGGGGTCCATGGTCCCAGCCTCCTCGGAGGAGACCATCACGCCCGCCCCGCAGTTCGACAGGCTGCCCAAAAATGAACACAACGTTAAACGAGCCGAAAGCATGAGCGTAAGTATTTGCAAAATGGGTTCCGTGCATAATATTATTAAATAAAAAATAACCCCGACTTCAATATGTCTTAATCACGATATATCGTAAAAAGCTGTATTTATCAACCATTAATTTTTATTTATTTTTTAAAAAAAGACAACTCCCGCATTAGGAATATACATTCCTGTGTCACGGGGATCTTTACAAACATACATGAAACGGACACAAAGTTATTATTAAATTAAAGTAAGTTATTATTAAATTAATTATGCACCCTTACCGAGTGAGGTGAAGAGAAAAAGGAGGCCATGTCGTTCCCTCCAGTTTTTCAGGTAGCCATGAGCGGGACCAGGCAGGAATACCATTTAGAAATCAGATATCGCAATAATATTTCTGTTTCAGGTTGTAAAGACTCCCAAACGCACCCCATCGTTCACAACCAGGCGTCGAACCCAGAGCTTCCGCAGACACAGGCACGGAGACATCGCTGAGCTGCCACCTGTTGAAATTGAAGGTAAACGACTTTTGTCTCTGATAAGTCTTATGTAAAGGAAATAGAAAGAAGAGAGGAAAAAAGAGACGAGAATTAATGCACTCACGACATATCAAAGAATACTCCTTTAAATGCTTTGATACTCTCCATTGGGTCAAGTGTTGTATGTTCAAACCCAGGCAGAACACAGGTTCGACTCCCAGGTCGGTCCAATTTTTTTCAAATTCCGGTTTGAATGTTTTTATGCATAATATTTATTTATTTATTTATTTAAAACTTTATGCATATTTGTATAATGGTGGACTTAATGCCCAAGGAATTGTCTTCTAGTCAACTTAATAATGTTTGTATTTACAAAAAAAAAGTACATATGTATTTATATCAGTTTTCTAGTTAGTACTCATAACAAAGCCCTGTTTAGTTCGGAATTGGATGACGTAGAGTAAAAAAAGAAAGGTCTAATGTACTCACAAATAACCGAAGTAAAAGACAACAATTGTAAAAAGCTCAAAAAAATAGTTAACTAGACTATTTTTCACAACTTTCTTTTGTGAAGTTTTCTTTTCGACTTTTAAGTACTTTAGACCTCATCAAAAATGTGTTGCGGTGGAGGTTGTTGCGATGGTTGCGGTTGGCCCTGCATAGCATGGTCCGGATGGCGTAAGAAAGCGGTTCCTGGATCCCTCCCGTCTCAGGCGCAGAGTGGCACACCGTGGTGGTTTAGTGGGTAGTCTGGCTGGTGTCAGTCAGGAGTCCCACACGAAGCGAAGCCCCTGTACCCGCAGGGGGGGAGCGAAGTGCGTAAAGGCATTCCACCACGTCAAAAA